>JANJGN010003408.1:0-46120 GCA_026770705.1 Isurus oxyrinchus | reverse complement strand
TCTACACTGTCCCAATCAAACACTCCCAGGACAGGTACAGCACGGGGTTAAATACAGAGTAAATCTCCCTCTACACTGACCCCATCAAACACTCCCAGGACAGGTACCGCACAGGGTTAGATACAGAGTAAAGCTCCCTCTACACTGTCCCATCAAACACTCCCAGGACAGGTACAGCACGGAGATACATACAGAGTAAAGCTCCCTCTACACTGTCCCATCAAACAATCCCAGGACAGTACAGCACGGGGTTAAATAAAGAGTAAATGTGCCTCTACACCATCCCCATCAAACACTCCCAGGGACAGGTACAGCACGGGGTTAGATACAGAGTAAAGCTCCCACAACACCGTCCCCATCAAACACTCCCAGCACAGTTACAGCACGGAGTCAGATACAGAGGAAATCACCCCTCTACACTGTCCCCATCAAACACACCCAGGACAGGTAAAGCACGGGGTTAGATACAGAGTAAATCTCCCTCTACACCGTCCCCATCAAACACTCCAAGGACAGGTACAGCACGGGGTTAGATACAGAGTGAATCTCCCTCTACACTGTCCCCAACAAACACACCCAGGACAGGTACAGCATGGGGTTAGATACAGAGTAAAATCTCCCTCTACACGGTCCCCCATCAAACACTCCCAGGACAGGTACAGCACGGGGTTAGTTACAGAGTAAAGCTCCCTCTACACTGTCCCCATCAAACACTCCCAGGACAGGTACAGCATGGGGTTAGATACAGAGTAAAGCACCCTCTACACCGTCCCCATCAAGCACTCCCAGAACAGGCACAGCACAGGGTTAGATAAAGAGTTAAGCTCCCTCTACACGGTCCCATCAAACACTCCAGGACAGGGTACAGCACGGGGTTAGATACAGAGTAAATCTCCCTCTACACCATCCCCATCAAAATCTCCCAGGACAGGTACCGCACGGGGTTAGATACAGAGTAAAGCACCCTCTACCTGTCCCCATCAAACACTCCCAGTACAGGTACAGCACGGGTTAGATACAGAGTAAATCTCCTCTACACCGTCCTCATCAAACACTCCCAGGACAGGTACAGCACGGAGTTAGAAACAGAGTAAAGCTCCCTTCTCAAGGTCCCCATCAAACACTCCCAGGACAGGTACAGCACGGAGTTAGATACAGAGTAAAGTTCCCTCTACACCGTCCGCATCAAACACTCCCAGGACAGGTACAGCACGGAGATACATACAGAGTAAATCTTCCCTCTACAGTGTCCCCATCAAACACTCCCAGGACAGGTACAGCACGGAGATACATACAGAGTAAATCTTCCCTCTACACTGTCCCAATCAAACACTCCCAGGACAGGTACAGCACGGGGTTAAATACAGAGTAAATCTCCCTCTACACCGACCCCATCAAACACTCCCAGGACAGGTACAGCATGGAGTTAGATACAGCGTAAAATTCCCTCTACACTGTCCCCATCAAAGACTCCCAGGACAGGCACAGCACGGAGATACATACAGAGTAAATCTTCCCTCTAAAATGTCCCAATCAAACACTCCCAGGACAGGTACAGCACGGGGTTAGATACAGAGTAAAGCTCCCTCTACACTGTCCCAATCAAACACTCCCAGGACAGGTACAGCACGGGGTTAGATAAAGAGTAAAGCACCCTCTACACTGTCCCCATCAAACAATCCGAGGACAGGTACAGCACGGAGATACATACAGAGTAAATCTGCCTCTACACTGTCCCCATCAAACACTCCCAGGACAGGTACAGCACGGGGTTAAATAAAGAGTAAATGTGCCTCTACACCATCCCCATCAAACACTCCCAGGACAGGTACAGCACGGGGTTAGATACAGAGTAAAGCTCCCTCTACACTGTCCCCATCAAACACTCCCAGGACAGGTACAGTACGGGGTTAGATACAGAGTAAAGCTCCCTCTACACTGTCCACATCCAACACTCCCTGGACAGGTACAGCACAGGGTTAGGTACAGAGTAAAGCTCACTCTACACTGTCTCCATCAAACACTCCCAGGAGAGGTACAGCACGGGGTAAGATACAGAGTGAAGCTCGCTCTACACTGTCCCGTCAAACACTCCCAGGACAGATACAGCACGGGGTTAGATACAGAGTAAAGCTCCCGCTACACTGTCCACATCAAACACTCCCAGGATAGGTACAGCACGTGGTTAGATACAGAGTAAATCTCCCTCTACACTGACCCCATCAAAAACTCCCAGGACAGGTACAGCACGGTGTTAGATACAGAGTAAAGCTCCCTCTACACCGTCCCCATCAAACACTCCCAGGTCAGGTACAGCACGGGGTTAGATACAGAGTAAAGCTCCCTCTACACTGTCCCCATCAAACACTCCCAGAACAGGAACAGCACGGGATTAGATACAGAGTAAAGCTCCCTCTACACCGTCCCCATCAAACACTCCCAGGACAGGTACAGCACGGGGTTAGATACAGAGTAAAGCTCCCTCTACACCGTCCCCATCAAACACTCCCAGGACAGGTACAGCACGGGGTTAGATACAGAGTAAATCTCCGTCTACACTGTCCCCATCAAACACTCCCAGAACAGGAACAGCACGGGGTTAGATACAGAGTAAAGCTCCCTCTACACCGTCCCCATCAAACACTCCCAGGACAGGAACAGCACGGGGTTAGATACAGAGTAAATCTGCCTCTACACTGTCCCCATCAAACACTCCCTGGACAGGCACAGCACGGGGTTCGATACAGAGTAAAGGAACTTCTACACTGTCCCCACCAAACATTCCCAGGACAGGTACAGCATGGGGTTAGATACAGAGTAAAGCTCCCTCTACACCGTCCCCATCAAACACTCCCAGGACAGCAACAGCACGGGGTTAGATACAGAGTAAAGCTCCATCTACACTGACCCCATCAAACACTCCCAGGACAGGTACAGCACGGTGTTAGATACAGAGTAAATCTCCCTCTGCACTGTCCCCAACAAACACTCCCAGGACAGGTACAGCACGGGGATAGATACAGAGTAAATCTCCCTCGACACCGTCCCCATCAAACACTCCCAGGACAGGTACAGCACGGTCTAAGATACAGAGTATATCTCCCTCTACACTGTCTCCATCAAACACTCCCAGGACAGCAACAGCACGGGATTAGATACAGAATAAAGCTCCCTCTACACTGTCCCCATCAAACACTCCCAGGAGAAGTACAGCACGGAGATACATACAGAGTAAATCTTCCCTCTACACTGTCCCAATCAAACACTCCCAGGACAGGTACAGCACGGGGTTAAATACAGAGTAAATCTCCCTCTACACTGACCCCATCAAACACTCCCAGGACAGGTACCGCACAGGGTTAGATACAGAGTAAAGCTCCCTCTACACTGTCCCCATCAAACACTCCCAGGACAGGTACAGCACGGAGATACATACAGAGTAAAGCTCCCTCTACACTGTCCCCATCAAACAATCCCAGGACAGGTACAGCACGGGGTTAAATAAAGAGTAAATGTGCCTCTACACCATCCCCATCAAACACTCCCAGGACAGGTACAGCACGGGGTTAGATACAGAGTAAAGCTCCCACAACACCGTCCCCATCAAACACTCCCAGCACAGTTACAGCACGGAGTCAGATACAGAGGAAATCACCCTCTACACTGTCCCCATCAAACACACCCAGGACAGGTAAAGCACGGGGTTAGATACAGAGTAAATCTCCCTCTACACCGTCCCCATCAAACACTCCAAGGACAGGTACAGCACGGGGTTAGATACAGAGTGAATCTCCCTCTACACTGTCCCCAACAAACACACCCAGGACAGGTACAGCATGGGGTTAGATACAGAGTAAATCTCCCTCTACACGGTCCCCATCAAACACTCCCAGGACAGGTACAGCACGGGGTTAGTTACAGAGTAAAGCTCCCTCTACACTGTCCCCATCAAACACTCCCAGGACAGGTACAGCATGGGGTTAGATACAGAGTAAAGCACCCTCTACACCGTCCCCATCAAGCACTCCCAGAACAGGCACAGCACAGGGTTAGATAAAGAGTTAAGCTCCCTCTACACGGTCCCCATCAAACACTCCCTGGACAGGTACAGCACGGGGTTAGATACAGAGTAAATCTCCCTCTACACCATCCCCATCAAAATCTCCCAGGACAGGTACCGCACGGGGTTAGATACAGAGTAAAGCACCCTCTACACTGTCCCCATCAAACACTCCCAGTACAGGTACAGCACGGGGTTAGATACAGAGTAAATTTCCCTCTACACCGTCCTCATCAAACACTCCCAGGACAGGTAAAGCACGGAGTTAGAAACAGAGTAAAGCTCCCTTCTCAAGGTCCCCATCAAACACTCCCAGGACAGGTACAGCACGGAGTTAGATACAGAGTAAATTTCCCTCTACACCGTCCGCATCAAACACTCCCAGGACAGGTACAGCACGGAGATACATACAGAGTAAATCTTCCCTCTACAGTGTCCCCATCAAACACTCCCAGGACAGGTACAGCACGGAGATACATACAGAGTAAATCTTCCCTCTACACTGTCCCAATCAAACACTCCCAGGACAGGTACAGCACGGGGTTAAATACAGAGTAAATCTCCCTCTACACCGACCCCATCAAACACTCCCAGGACAGGAACAGCATGGAGTTAGATACAGCGTAAAATTCCCTCTACACTGTCCCCATCAAACACTCCCAGGACAGGCACAGCACGGAGATACATACAGAGTAAATCTTCCCTCTAAAATGTCCCAATCAAACACTCCCAGGACAGGTACAGCACGGGGTTAGATACAGAGTAAAGCTCCCTCTACACTGTCCCAATCAAACACTCCCAGGACAGGTACAGCACGGGGTTAGATAAAGAGTAAAGCACCCTCTACACTGTCCCCATCAAACAATCCGAGGACAGGTACAGCACGGAGATACATACAGAGTAAATCTGCCTCTACACTGTCCCCATCAAACACTCCCAGGACAGGTACAGCACGGGGTTAAATAAAGAGTAAATGTGCCTCTACACCATCCCCATCAAACACTCCCAGGACAGGTACAGCACGGGGTTAGATACAGAGTAAAGCTCCCTCTACACTGTCCCCATCAAACACTCCCAGGACAGGTACAGTACGGGGTTAGATACAGAGTAAAGCTCCCTCTACACTGTCCACATCCAACACTCCCTGGACAGGTACAGCACAGGGTTAGGTACAGAGTAAAGCTCACTCTACACTGTCTCCATCAAACACTCCCAGGAGAGGTACAGCACGGGGTAAGATACAGAGTGAAGCTCGCTCTACACTGTCCCGTCAAACACTCCCAGGACAGATACAGCACGGGGTTAGATACAGAGTAAAGCTCCCGCTACACTGTCCACATCAAACACTCCCAGGATAGGTACAGCACGTGGTTAGATACAGAGTAAATATCCCTCTACACTGACCCCATCAAACACTCCCAGGACAGGTACAGCACGGTGTTAGATACAGAGTAAAGCTCCCTCTACACCGTCCCCATCAAACACTCCCAGGTCAGGTACAGCACGGGGTTAGATACAGAGTAAAGCTCCCTCTACACTGTCCCCATCAAACACTCCCAGAACAGGAACAGCACGGGATTAGATACAGAGTAAAGCTCCCTCTACACCGTCCCCATCAAACACTCCCAGGACAGGTACAGCACGGGGTTAGATACAGAGTAAAGCTCCCTCTACACCGTCCCCATCAAACACTCCCAGGACAGGTACAGCACGGGGTTAGATACAGAGTAAATCTCCGTCTACACTGTCCCCATCAAACACTCCCAGAACAGGAACAGCACGGGGTTAGATACAGAGTAAAGCTCCCTCTACACCGTCCCCATCAAACACTCCCAGGACAGGAACAGCACGGGGTTAGATACAGAGTAAAGCTCCCTCTACACTGTCCCCATCAAACACTCCCAGAACAGGAACAGCACGGGATTAGATACAGAGTAAAGCTCCCTCTACACCGTCCCCATCAAACACTCCCAGGACAGCAACAGCACGGGGTAAGATACAGAGTAAAGCTCCATCTACACTGACCCCATCAAACACTCCCAGGACAGGGACAGCACGGTGTTAGATACAGAGTAAATCTCCCTCTGCACTGTCCCCAACAAACACTCCCAGGACAGGTACAGCACGGGGATAGATACAGAGTAAATCTCCCTCGACACCGTCCCCATCAAACACTCCCAGGACAGGTACAGCACGGTCTAAGATACAGAGTAAATCTCCCTCTACACTGTCTCCATCAAACACTCCCAGGACAGCAACAGCACGGGATTAGATACAGAGTAAAGCTCCCTCTACACTGTCCCCATCAAACACTCCCAGGACAAGTACAGCACGGAGATACATACAGAGTAAATCTTCCCTCTACACTGTCCCAATCAAACACTCCCAGGACAGGTACAGCACGGGGTTAAATACAGAGTAAATCTCCCTCTACACCGACCCCATCAAACACTCCCAGGACAGGTACCGCACAGGGTTAGATACAGAGTAAAGCTCCCTCTACACTGTCCCCATCAAACACTCCCAGGACAGGTACAGCACGGAGATACATACAGAGTAAAGCTCCCTCTACACTGTCCCCATCAAACAATCCCAGGACAGGTACAGCACGGGGTTAAATAAAGAGTAAATGTGCCTCTACACCATCCCCATCAAACACTCCCAGGACAGGTACAGCACGGGGTTAGATACAGAGTAAATCTCCCTCTACACTGTCCCCATCAAACACTCCCAGGACAGGTACAGCATGGGGTTAGATACAGAGTAAAGCTCCCACAACACCGTCCCCATCAAACACTCCCAGCACAGTTACAGCACGGAGTCAGATACAGAGGAAATCACCCTCTACACTGTCCCCATCAAACACTCCAAGGACAGGTAAAGCACGGGGTTAGATACAGAGTAAATCTCCCTCTACACGGTCCCCATGAAACACTCCAAGGACAGGTACAGCATGGGGTTAGATACAGAGTAAAGCTCCCTCTACACCGTCCCCATCAAGCACTCCCAGAACAGGCACAGCACAGGGTTAGATAAAGAGTTAAGCTCCCTCTACACGGTCCCCATCAAACACTCCCAGGACAGGTACAGCACGGGGTTAGATACAGAGTAAATCTCCCTCTACACCATCCCCATCAAAATCTCCCAGGACAGGAACAGCACGGGATTAGATACAGAGTAAAGCTCCCTCTACACCGTCCCCATCAAACACTCCCAGGACAGGTACAGCACGGGGTTAGATACAGAGTAAAGCTCCCTCTACACCGTCCCCATCAAACACTCCCAGGACAGGTACAGCACGGGGTTAGTTACAGAGTAAAGCTCCCTCTACACTGTCCCCATGAAACACTCCAAGGACAGGTACAGCATGGGGTTAGATACAGAGTAAAGCTCCCTCTACACCGTCCCCATCAAGCACTCCCAGAACAGGCACAGCACAGGGTTAGATAAAGAGTTAAGCTCCCTCTACACGGTCCCCATCAAACACTCCCAGGACAGGTACAGCACGGGGTTAGATACAGAGTAAATCTCCCTCTACACCATCCCCATCAAAATCTCCCAGGACAGGAACAGCACGGGATTAGATACAGAGTAAAGCTCCCTCTACACCGTCCCCATCAAACACTCCCAGGACAGGTACAGCACGGGGTTAGATACAGAGTAAAGCTCCCTCTACACCGTCCCCATCAAACACTCCCAGGACAGGTACAGCACGGGGTTAGATACAGAGTAAAGCTCCATCTACACTGACCCCATCAAACACTCCCAGGACAGTACAGCACGGTGTTAGATACAGAGTAAATCTCCTTCTGCACTGTCCCCAACAAACACTCCCAGGACAGGTACAGCACGGGGATAGATACAGAGTAAATCTCCCTCGACACCGTCCCCATCAAACACTCCCAGGACAGGTACAGCACGGTCTAAGATACAGAGTAAATCTCCCTCTACACTGTCTCCATCAAACACTCCCAGGACAGCAACAGCACGGGATTAGATACAGAGTAAAGCTCCCTCTACACTGTCCCCATCAAACACTCCCAGGACAAGTACAGCACGGAGATACATACAGAGTAAATCTTCCCTCTACACTGTCCCAATCAAACACTCCCAGGACAGGTACAGCACGGGGTTAAATACAGAGTAAATCTCCCTCTACACCGACCCCATCAAACACTCCCAGGACAGGTACCGCACAGGGTTAGATACAGAGTAAAGCTCCCTCTACACTGTCCCCATCAAACACTCCCAGGACAGGTACAGCACGGAGATACATACAGAGTAAAGCTCCCTCTACACTGTCCCCATCAAACAATCCCAGGACAGGTACAGCACGGGGTTAAATAAAGAGTAAATGTGCCTCTACACCATCCCCAACAAACACTCCCAGGACAGGTACAGCACGGGGTTAGATACAGAGTAAAGCTCCCACAACACCGTCCCCATCAAACACTCCCAGCACAGTTACAGCACGGAGTCAGATACAGAGGAAATCACCCTCTAGACTGTCCCCATCAAACACACCCAGGACAGGTAAAGCACGGGGTTAGATACAGAGTAAATCTCCCTCTACACCGTCCCCATCAAACACTCCAAGGACAGGTACAGCACGGGGTTAGATACAGAGTGAATCTCCCTCTACACTGTCCCCAACAAACACACCCAGGACAGGTACAGCATGGGGTTAGATACAGAGTAAATCTCCCTCTACACGGTCCCCATCAAACACTCCCAGGACAGGTACAGCACGGGGTTAGTTACAGAGTAAAGCTCCCTCTACACTGTCCCCATCAAACACTCCCAGGACAGGTACAGCATGGGGTTAGATACAGAGTAAAGCACCCTCTACACCGTCCCCATCAAGCACTCCCAGAACAGGCACAGCACAGGGTTAGATAAAGAGTTAAGCTCCCTCTACACGGTCCCCATCAAACACTCCCAGGACAGGTACAGCACGGGGTTAGATACAGAGTAAATCTCCCTCTACACCATCCCCATCAAAATCTCCCAGGACAGGTACCGCACGGGGTTAGATACAGAGTAAAGCACCCTCTACACTGTCCCCATCAAACACTCCCAGTACAGGTACAGCACGGGGTTAGATACAGAGTAAATCTCCCTCTACACCGTCCTCATCAAACACTCCCAGGACAGGTACAGCACGGAGTTAGAAACAGAGTAAAGCTCCCTTCTCAAGGTCCCCATCAAACACTCCCAGGACAGGTACAGCACGGGGTTAAATACAGAGTAAATCTCCCTCTACACTGACCCCATCAAACACTCCCAGGACAGGTACCGCACAGGGTTAGATACAGAGTAAAGCTCCCTCTACACTGTCCCCATCAAACACTCCCAGGACAGGTACAGCACGGAGATACATACAGAGTAAAGCTCCCTCTACACTGTCCCCATCAAACAATCCCAGGACAGGTACAGCACGGGGTTAAATAAAGAGTAAATGTGCCTCTACACCATCCCCATCAAACACTCCCAGGACAGGTACAGCACGGGGTTAGATACAGAGTAAAGCTCCCACAACACCGTCCCCATCAAACACTCCCAGCACAGTTACAGCACGGAGTCAGATACAGAGGAAATCACCCTCTACACTGTCCCCATCAAACACACCCAGGACAGGTAAAGCACGGGGTTAGATACAGAGTAAATCTCCCTCTACACCGTCCCCATCAAACACTCCAAGGACAGGTACAGCACGGGGTTAGATACAGAGTGAATCTCCCTCTACACTGTCCCCAACAAACACACCCAGGACAGGTACAGCATGGGGTTAGATACAGAGTAAATCTCCCTCTACACGGTCCCCATCAAACACTCCCAGGACAGGTACAGCACGGGGTTAGTTACAGAGTAAAGCTCCCTCTACACTGTCCCCATCAAACACTCCCAGGACAGGTACAGCATGGGGTTAGATACAGAGTAAAGCACCCTCTACACCGTCCCCATCAAGCACTCCCAGAACAGGCACAGCACAGGGTTAGATAAAGAGTTAAGCTCCCTCTACACGGTCCCCATCAAACACTCCCAGGACAGGTACAGCACGGGGTTAGATACAGAGTAAATCTCCCTCTACACCATCCCCATCAAAATCTCCCAGGACAGGTACCGCACGGGGTTAGATACAGAGTAAAGCACCCTCTACACTGTCCCCATCAAACACTCCCAGTACAGGTACAGCACGGGGTTAGATACAGAGTAAATCTCCCTCTACACCGTCCTCATCAAACACTCCCAGGACAGGTACAGCACGGAGTTAGAAACAGAGTAAAGCTCCCTTCTCAAGGTCCCCATCAAACACTCCCAGGACAGGTACAGCACGGAGTTAGATACAGAGTAAAGTTCCCTCTACACCGTCCGCATCAAACACTCCCAGGACAGGTACAGCACGGAGATACATACAGAGTAAATCTTCCCTCTACAGTGTCCCCATCAAACACTCCCAGGACAGGTACAGCACGGAGATACATACAGAGTAAATCTTCCCTCTACACTGTCCCAATCAAACACTCCCAGGACAGGTACAGCACGGGGTTAAATACAGAGTAAATCTCCCTCTACACCGACCCCATCAAACACTCCCAGGACAGGTACAGCATGGAGTTAGATACAGCGTAAAATTCCCTCTACACTGTCCCCATCAAAGACTCCCAGGACAGGCACAGCACGGAGATACATACAGAGTAAATCTTCCCTCTAAAATGTCCCAATCAAACACTCCCAGGACAGGTACAGCACGGGGTTAGATACAGAGTAAAGCTCCCTCTACACTGTCCCAATCAAACACTCCCAGGACAGGTACAGCACGGGGTTAGATAAAGAGTAAAGCACCCTCTACACTGTCCCCATCAAACAATCCGAGGACAGGTACAGCACGGAGATACATACAGAGTAAATCTGCCTCTACACTGTCCCCATCAAACACTCCCAGGACAGGTACAGCACGGGGTTAAATAAAGAGTAAATGTGCCTCTACACCATCCCCATCAAACACTCCCAGGACAGGTACAGCACGGGGTTAGATACAGAGTAAAGCTCCCTCTACACTGTCCCCATCAAACACTCCCAGGACAGGTACAGTACGGGGTTAGATACAGAGTAAAGCTCCCTCTACACTGTCCACATCCAACACTCCCTGGACAGGTACAGCACAGGGTTAGGTACAGAGTAAAGCTCACTCTACACTGTCTCCATCAAACACTCCCAGGAGAGGTACAGCACGGGGTAAGATACAGAGTGAAGCTCGCTCTACACTGTCCCGTCAAACACTCCCAGGACAGATACAGCACGGGGTTAGATACAGAGTAAAGCTCCCGCTACACTGTCCACATCAAACACTCCCAGGATAGGTACAGCACGTGGTTAGATACAGAGTAAATCTCCCTCTACACTGACCCCATCAAACACTCCCAGGACAGGTACAGCACGGTGTTAGATACAGAGTAAAGCTCCCTCTACACCGTCCCCATCAAACACTCCCAGGTCAGGTACAGCACGGGGTTAGATACAGAGTAAAGCTCCCTCTACACTGTCCCCATCAAACACTCCCAGAACAGGAACAGCACGGGATTAGATACAGAGTAAAGCTCCCTCTACACCGTCCCCATCAAACACTCCCAGGACAGGTACAGCACGGGGTTAGATACAGAGTAAAGCTCCCTCTACACCGTCCCCATCAAACACTCCCCGGACAGGTACAGCACGGGGTTAGATACAGAGTAAATCTCCGTCTACACTGTCCCCATCAAACACTCCCAGAACAGGAACAGCACGGGGTTAGATACAGAGTAAAGCTCCCTCTACACCGTCCCCATCAAACACTCCCAGGACAGGAACAGCACGGGGTTAGATACAGAGTAAATCTGCCTCTACACTGTCCCCATCAAACACTCCCTGGACAGGCACAGCACGGGGTTCGATACAGAGTAAAGGAACTTCTACACTGTCCCCACCAAACATTCCCAGGACAGGTACAGCATGGGGTTAGATACAGAGTAAAGCTCCCTCTACACCGTCCCCATCAAACACTCCCAGGACAGCAACAGCACGGGGTTAGATACAGAGTAAAGCTCCATCTACACTGACCCCATCAAACACTCCCAGGACAGGTACAGCACGGTGTTAGATACAGAGTAAATCTCCCTCTGCACTGTCCCCAACAAACACTCCCAGGACAGGTACAGCACGGGGATAGATACAGAGTAAATCTCCCTCGACACCGTCCCCATCAAACACTCCCAGGACAGGTACAGCACGGTCTAAGATACAGAGTATATCTCCCTCTACACTGTCTCCATCAAACACTCCCAGGACAGCAACAGCACGGGATTAGATACAGAATAAAGCTCCCTCTACACTGTCCCCATCAAACACTCCCAGGACAAGTACAGCACGGAGATACATACAGAGTAAATCTTCCCTCTACACTGTCCCAATCAAACACTCCCAGGACAGGTACAGCACGGGGTTAAATACAGAGTAAATCTCCCTCTACACTGACCCCATCAAACACTCCCAGGACAGGTACCGCACAGGGTTAGATACAGAGTAAAGCTCCCTCTACACTGTCCCCATCAAACACTCCCAGGACAGGTACAGCACGGAGATACATACAGAGTAAAGCTCCCTCTACACTGTCCCCATCAAACAATCCCAGGACAGGTACAGCACGGGGTTAAATAAAGAGTAAATGTGCCTCTACACCATCCCCATCAAACACTCCCAGGACAGGTACAGCACGGGGTTAGATACAGAGTAAAGCTCCCACAACACCGTCCCCATCAAACACTCCCAGCACAGTTACAGCACGGAGTCAGATACAGAGGAAATCACCCTCTACACTGTCCCCATCAAACACACCCAGGACAGGTAAAGCACGGGGTTAGATACAGAGTAAATCTCCCTCTACACCGTCCCCATCAAACACTCCAAGGACAGGTACAGCACGGGGTTAGATACAGAGTGAATCTCCCTCTACACTGTCCCCAACAAACACACCCAGGACAGGTACAGCATGGGGTTAGATACAGAGTAAATCTCCCTCTACACGGTCCCCATCAAACACTCCCAGGACAGGTACAGCACAGGGTTAGTTACAGAGTAAAGCTCCCTCTACACTGTCCCCATCAAACACTCCCAGGACAGGTACAGCATGGGGTTAGATACAGAGTAAAGCACCCTCTACACCGTCCCCATCAAGCACTCCCAGAACAGGCACAGCACAGGGTTAGATAAAGAGTTAAGCTCCCTCTACACGGTCCCCATCAAACACTCCCAGGACAGGTACAGCACGGGGTTAGATACAGAGTAAATCTCCCTCTACACCATCCCCATCAAAATCTCCCAGGACAGGTACCGCACGGGGTTAGATACAGAGTAAAGCACCCTCTACACTGTCCCCATCAAACACTCCCAGTACAGGTACAGCACGGGGTTAGATACAGAGTAAATCTCCCTCTACACCGTCCTCATCAAACACTCCCAGGACAGGTACAGCACGGAGTTAGAAACAGAGTAAAGCTCCCTTCTCAAGGTCCCCATCAAACACTCCCAGGACAGGTACAGCACGGAGTTAGATACAGAGTAAAGTTCCCTCTACAACGTCCGCATCAAACACTCCCAGGACAGGTACAGCACGGAGATACATACAGAGTAAATCTTCCCTCTACAGTGTCCCCATCAAACACTCCCAGGACAGGTACAGCACGGAGATACATACAGAGTAAATCTTCCCTCTACACTGTCCCAATCAAACACTCCCAGGACAGGTACAGCACGGGGTTAAATACAGAGTAAATCTCCCTCTACACCGACCCCATCAAACACTCCCAGGACAGGAACAGCATGGAGTTAGATACAGCGTAAAATTCCCTCTACACTGTCCCCATCAAACACTCCCAGGACAGGCACAGCACGGAGATACATACAGAGTAAATCTTCCCTCTAAAATGTCCCAATCAAACACTCCCAGGACAGGTACAGCACGGGGTTAGATACAGAGTAAAGCTCCCTCTACACTGTCCCAATCAAACACTCCCAGGACAGGTACAGCACGGGGTTAGATAAAGAGTAAAGCACCCTCTACACTGTCCCCATCAAACAATCCGAGGACAGGTACAGCACGGAGATACATACAGAGTAAATCTGCCTCTACACTGTCCCCATCAAACACTCCCAGGACAGGTACAGCACGGGGTTAAATAAAGAGTAAATGTGCCTCTACACCATCCCCATCAAACACTCCCAGGACAGGTACAGCACGGGGTTAGATACAGAGTAAAGCTCCCTCTACACTGTCCCCATCAAACACTCCCAGGACAGGTACAGTACGGGGTTAGATACAGAGTAAAGCTCCCTCTACACTGTCCACATCCAACACTCCCTGGACAGGTACAGCACAGGGTTAGGTACAGAGTAAAGCTCACTCTACACTGTCTCCATCAAACACTCCCAGGAGAGGTACAGCACGGGGTAAGATACAGAGTGAAGCTCGCTCTACACTGTCCCGTCAAACACTCCCAGGACAGATACAGCACGGGGTTAGATACAGAGTAAAGCTCCCGCTACACTGTCCACATCAAACACTCCCAGGATAGGTACAGCACGTGGTTAGATACAGAGTAAATCTCCCTCTACACTGACCCCATCAAACACTCCCAGGACAGGTACAGCACGGTGTTAGATACAGAGTAAATCTCCCTCTACACCGTCCCCATCAAACACTCCCAGGTCAGGTACAGCACGGGGTTAGATACAGATTAAAGCTCCCTCTACACTGTCCCCATCAAACACTCCCAGAACAGGAACAGCACGGGATTAGATACAGAGTAAAGCTCCCTCTACACCGTCCCCATCAAACACTCCCAGGACAGGTACAGCACGGGGTTAGATACAGAGTAAAGCTCCCTCTACACCGTCCCCATCAAACACTCCCAGGACAGGTACAGCACGGGGTTAGATACAGAGTAAATCTCCGTCTACACTGTCCCCATCAAACACTCCCAGAACAGGAACAGCACGGGGTTAGATACAGAGTAAAGCTCCCTCTACACCGTCCCCATCAAACACTCCCAGGACAGGAACAGCACGGGGTTAGATACAGAGTAAAGCTCCCTCTACACTGTCCCCATCAAACACTCCCAGAACAGGAACAGCACGGGATTAGATACAGAGTAAAGCTCCCTCTACACCGTCCCCATCAAACACTCCCAGGACAGCAACAGCACGGGGTAAGATACAGAGTAAAGCTCCATCTACACTGACCCCATCAAACACTCCCAGGACAGGGACAGCACGGTGTTAGATACAGAGTAAATCTCCCTCTGCACTGTCCCCAACAAACACTCCCAGGACAGGTACAGCACGGGGATAGATACAGAGTAAATCTCCCTCGACACCGTCCCCATCAAACACTCCCAGGACAGGTACAGCACGGTCTAAGATACAGAGTAAATCTCCCTCTACACTGTCTCCATCAAACACTCCCAGGACAGCAACAGCACGGGATTAGTTACAGAGTAAAGCTCCCTCTACACTGTCCCCATCAAACACTCCCAGGACAAGTACAGCACGGAGATACATACAGAGTAAATCTTCCCTCTACACTGTCCCAATCAAACACTCCCAGGACAGGTACAGCACGGGGTTAAATACAGAGTAAATCTCCCTCTACACCGACCCCATCAAACACTCCCAGGACAGGTACCGCACAGGGTTAGATACAGAGTAAAGCTCCCTCTACACTGTCCCCATCAAACACTCCCAGGACAGGTACAGCACGGAGATACATACAGAGTAAAGCTCCCTCTACACTGTCCCCATCAAACAATCCCAGGACAGGTACAGCACGGGGTTAAATAAAGAGTAAATGTGCCTCTACACCATCCCCATCAAACACTCCCAGGACAGGTACAGCACGGGGTTAGATACAGAGTAAATCTCCCTCTACACTGTCCCCATCAAACACTCCCAGGACAGGTACAGCATGGGGTTAGATACAGAGTAAAGCTCCCACAACACCGTCCCCATCAAACACTCCCAGCACAGTTACAGCACGGAGTCAGATACAGAAAAAATCACCCTCTACACTGTCCCCATCAAACACACCCAGGACAGGTAAAGCACGGGGTTAGATACAGAGTAAATCTCCCTCTACACGGTCCCCATCAAACACTCCCAGGACAGGTACAGCACGGGGTTAGTTACAGAGTAAAGCTCCCTCTACACTGTCCCCATCAAACACTCCAAGGACAGGTACAGCATGGGGTTAGATACAGAGTAAAGCTCCCTCTACACCGTCCCCATCAAGCACTCCCAGAACAGGCACAGCACAGGGTTAGATAAAGAGTTAAGCTCCCTCTACACGGTCCCCATCAAACACTCCCAGGACAGGTACAGCACGGGGTTAGATACAGAGTAAATCTCCCTCTACACCATCCCCATCAAAATCTCCCAGGACAGGAACAGCACGGGATTAGATACAGAGTAAAGCTCCCTCTACACCGTCCCCATCAAACACTCCCAGGACAGGTACAGCACGGGGTTAGATACAGAGTAAAGCTCCCTCTACACCGTCCCCATCAAACACTCCCAGGACAGGTACAGCACGGGGTTAGATACAGAGTAAATCTCCGTCTACACTGTCCCCATCAAACACTCCCAGAACAGGAACAGCACGGGGTTAGATACAGAGTAAAGCTCCCTCTACACCGTCCCCATCAAACACTCCCAGGACAGGAACAGCACGGGGTTAGATACAGAGTAAAGCTCCCTCTACACTGTCCCCATCAAACACTCCCAGAACAGGAACAGCACGGGATTAGATACAGAGTAAAGCTCCCTCTACACCGTCCCCATCAAACACTCCCAGGACAGCAACAGCACGGGGTTAGATACAGAGTAAAGCTCCATCTACACTGACCCCATCAAACACTCCCAGGACAGGTACAGCACGGTGTTAGATACAGAGTAAATCTCCCTCTGCACTGTCCCCAACAAACACTCCCAGGACAGGTACAGCACGGGGATAGATACAGAGTAAATCTCCCTCGACACCGTCCCCATCAAACACTCCCAGGACAGGTACAGCACGGTCTAAGATACAGAGTAAATCTCCCTCTACACTGTCTCCATCAAACACTCCCAGGACAGCAACAGCACGGGATTAGATACAGAGTAAAGCTCCCTCTACACTGTCCCCATCAAACACTCCCAGGACAAGTACAGCACGGAGATACATACAGAGTAAATCTTCCCTCTACACTGTCCCAATCAAACACTCCCAGGACAGGTACAGCACGGGGTTAAATACAGAGTAAATCTCCCTCTACACCGACCCCATCAAACACTCCCAGGACAGGTACCGCACAGGGTTAGATACAGAGTAAAGCTCCCTCTACACTGTCCCCATCAAACACTCCCAGGACAGGTACAGCACGGAGATACATACAGAGTAAAGCTCCCTCTACACTGTCCCCATCAAACAATCCCAGGACAGGTACAGCACGGGGTTAAATAAAGAGTAAATGTGCCTCTACACCATCCCCATCAAACACTCCCAGGACAGGTACAGCACGGGGTTAGATACAGAGTAAATCTCCCTCTACACTGTCCCCATCAAACACTCCCAGGACAGGTACAGCATGGGGTTAGATACAGAGTAAAGCTCCCACAACACCGTCCCCATCAAACACTCCCAGCACAGTTACAGCACGGAGTCAGATACAGAGGAAATCACCCTCTACACTGTCCCCATCAAACACACCCAGGACAGGTAAAGCACGGGGTTAGATACAGAGTAAATCTCCCTCTACACGGTCCCCATCAAACACTCCCAGGACAGGTACAGCACGGGGTTAGTTACAGAGTAAAGCTCCCTCTACACTGTCCCCATCAAACACTCCAAGGACAGGTACAGCATGGGGTTAGATACAGAGTAAAGCTCCCTCTACACCGTCCCCATCAAGCACTCCCAGAACAGGCACAGCACAGGGTTAGATAAAGAGTTAAGCTCCCTCTACACGGTCCCCATCAAACACTCCCAGGACAGGTACAGCACGGGGTTAGATACAGAGTAAATCTCCCTCTACACCATCCCCATCAAAATCTCCCAGGACAGGTACCGCACGGGGTTAGATACAGAGTAAAGCACCCTCTACACTGTCCCCATCAACACTCCCAGTACAGGTACAGCACGGGGTTAGATACAGAGTAAATCTCCCTCTACACCGTCCTCATCAAACACTCCCAGGACAGGTACAGCACGGAGTTAGAAACAGAGTAAAGCTCCCTTCTCACGGTCCCCATCAAACACTCCCAGGACAGGTACAGCACGGAGTTAGATACAGAGTAAAGTTCCCTCTACACCGTCCCCATCAAACACTCCCAGGACAGGTACAGCACGGAGATACATACAGAGTAAATCTTCCCTCTACAGTGTCCCCATCAAACACTCCCAGGACAGGTACAGCACGGAGATACATACAGAGTAAATCTTCCCTCTACACTGTCCCAATCAAACACTCCCAGGACAGGTACAGCACGGGGTTAAATACAGAGTAAATCTCCCTCTACACCGACCCCATCAAACACTCCCAGGACAGGTACAGCATGGAGTTAGATACAGCGTAAAATTCCCTCAACACTGTCCCCATCAAACACTCCCAGGACAGGCACAGCACGGAGATACATACAGAGTAAATCTTCCCTCTACACTGTCCCAATCAAACACTCCCAGGACAGGTACAGCACGGGGTTAGATACAGAGTAAAGCTCCCTCTACACTGTCCCAATCAAACACTCCCAGGACAGGTACAGCACGGGGTTAGATAAAGAGTAAAGCACCCTCTACACTGTCCCCATCAAACAATCCGAGGACAGGTACAGCACGGAGATACATACAGAGTAAATCTGCCTCTACACTGTCCCCATCAAACACTTCCAGGACAGGTACAGCACGGGGTTAAATAAAGAGTAAATGTGCCTCTACACCATCCCCATCAAACACTCCCAGGACAGCTACAGCACGGGGTTAGATACAGAGTAAAGCTCCCTCTACACTGTCCCCATCAAACACTCCCAGGACAGGTACAGTACGGGGTTAGATACAGAGTAAAGCTCCCTCTACACTGTCCACATCCAACACTCCCTGGACAGGTACAGCACAGGGTTAGATACAGAGTAAAGCTCACTCTACACTGTCTCCATCAAACACTCCCAGGACAGGTACAGCACGGGGTAAGATACAGAGTGAAGCTCCCGCTACACTGTCCACATCAAACACTCCCAGGATAGGTACAGCACGTGGTTAGATACAGAGTAAATCTCCCTCTACACTGACCCCATCAAACACTCCCAGGACAGGTACAGCACGGGGTTAGATACAGAGTAAAGCTCCCTCTACACCGTCCCCATCAAACACTCCCAGGACAGGTACAGCACGGGGTTAGATACAGAGTAAAGCTCCCTCTACACTGTCCCCATTAAACACTCCCAGAACAGGAACAGCACGGGGTTAGATACAGAGTAAATCTCCGTCTACACTGTCCCCATCAAACACTCCCAGAACAGGAACAGCACGGGGTTACATACAGAGTAAAGCTCCCTCTACACCGTCCCCATCAAACACTCCCAGGACAGGTACAGCACGGGGTTAGATACAGAGTAAAGCTCCCTATACACTGTCTCCATCAAACACTCCCAGGACAGGTACAGCACGGGGTTAGATACAGAGTAAATCTCCCTCTACACCGTCCCCATCAAAAAACACCCAGGACCGGTACAGCAAGGGGATAGATACAGAGTAAATCTCCCTCTACACCGTCCCCTGTCAAACACTCCCAGGACAGGTACAGCACGGGGATAGATACAGAGTAAATCTCCCTATACACTGTCCCCATCTAACACTCCCAGGAAATGTACAGCACGGGGTAAGATACAGAGTAAATCTCCCTCTACACTGTCCCCATCAAACACTCCCAGGACAGATACAGCACGGGGATAGATACAGAGTAAAGCTCCCTCTACACTGTCCCCATCAAACACTCCGAGGACAGGTACAGCACGGGGTTAGATACAGAGTAAATCTGCCTCTACACTGTCCCCATCAAACACTCCCTGGACAGGCACAGCACGGGGTTCGATACAGAGTAAAGCTCCCTCTGCACTGTCCCCATCAAACACTCCCAGGACAAGTACAGCACGGGGTTAGATACAGAGTAAATTTCCCTCTACATTGTCCCCATCAAACACTCCCAGGACAGGTACCGCACAGGGTTAGATACAGAGTAAATCTTCCCTCTACACTGTCCCAATTAAACAATCCCAGGACAGGTACAGCACGGGGTTAAATACAGAGTAAATCTCCCTCTACACCGACCCCATCAAACAATCCCAGGACAGGTACCGCACAGGGTTAGATACAGAGTAAAGCTCCCTCTACACTGACTCCATCAAACAATCCCAGGACAGGTACAGCATGGGGTTAGATACAGAGTAAAGCTCCGTCAACACTGTCCCCATCAAACACTCCTAGGACAGGTACAGCACGGAGTTAGATACAGAGTAAATCTCCCTCTACACTGTCCCCATCAAACACTCCCAGGACAGGTACAGCACGGGGTTAGATACAGAGTAAATGTGCCTCTACACCATCCCCATCAAACACTCCCAGGACAGGTACAGCACGGGGATAGATACAGAGTAAAGCTCCCGCTACACTGTCCCCATCAAACACTCCCAGGACAGGTACAGCACGGGGTTAGATACAGAGTAAAGCTCCCTCTACACTGTCCCCATCAAACACTCCGAGGACAGGTACAGCACGGGGTTAGATACAGAGTAAATCTGCCTCTACACTGTCCCCATCAAACACTCCCTGGACAGGCACAGCACGGGGTTCGATACAGAGTAAAGGAACTTCTACACTGTCCCCACCAAACATTCCCAGGACAGGTACAGCATGGGGTTAGATACAGAGTAAAGCTCCCTCTACACTGTCCCCAACAAACACACCCAGGACAGGTACAGCATGGGGTTAGATACAGAGTAAATCTCCCTCTATACAGTCCCCATCAAACACTCCCAGGACAGGTACAGCACGGGGTTAGTTACAGAGTAAAGCTCCCTCTACACTGTCCCCATCAAACACTCCCAGGACAGGAACAGCATGGGGTTAGATACAGAGTAAAGCTCCCTCTACACCGTCCCCATCAAGCACTCCCAGAACAGGCACAGCACAGGGTTAGATACAGAGTAAATCTGCCTCTACACTGTCCCCATCAAACACTCCCTGGACAGGCACAGCACGGGGTTCGATACAGAGTAAAGCTCCCTCTGCACTGTCCCCATCAAACACTCCCAGGACAAGTACAGCACGGGGTTAGATACAGAGTAAATTTCCCTCTACATTGTCCCCATCAAACACTCCCAGGACAGGTACCGCACAGGGTTAGATACAGAGTAAATCTTCCCTCTACACTGTCCCAATTAAACAATCCCAGGACAGGTACAGCACGGGGTTAAATACAGAGTAAATCTCCCTCTACACCGACCCCATCAAACAATCCCAGGACAGGTACCGCACAGGGTTAGATACAGAGTAAAGCTCCCTCTACACTGACTCCATCAAACAATCCCAGGACAGGTACAGCATGGGGTTAGATACAGAGTAAAGCTCCGTCAACACTGTCCCCATCAAACACTCCTAGGACAGGTACAGCACGGAGTTAGATACAGAGTAAATCTCCCTCTACACTGTCCCCATCAAACACTCCCAGGACAGGTACAGCACGGGGTTAGATACAGAGTAAATGTGCCTCTACACCATCCCCATCAAACACTCCCAGGACAGGTACAGCACGGGGATAGATACAGAGTAAAGCTCCCTCTACACTGTCCCCATCAAACACTCCCAGGACAGGTACAGCACGGGGTTAGATACAGAGTAAAGCTCCCTCTACACTGTCCCCATCAAACACTCCGAGGACAGGTACAGCACGGGGTTAGATACAGAGTAAATCTGCCTCTACACTGTCCCCATCAAACACTCCCTGGACAGGCACAGCACGGGGTTCGATACAGAGTAAAGGAACTTCTACACTGTCCCCACCAAACATTCCCAGGACAGGTACAGCATGGGGTTAGATACAGAGTAAAGCTCCCTCTACACTGTCCCCAACAAACACACCCAGGACAGGTACAGCATGGGGTTAGATACAGAGTAAATCTCCCTCTATACAGTCCCCATCAAACACTCCCAGGACAGGTACAGCACGGGGTTAGTTACAGAGTAAAGCTCCCTCTACACTGTCCCCATCAAACACTCCCAGGACAGGAACAGCATGGGGTTAGATACAGAGTAAAGCTCCCTCTACACCGTCCCCATCAAGCACTCCCAGAACAGGCACAGCACAGGGTTAGATAAAGAGTTAAGCTCCCTCTACACGGTCCCCATCAAACACTCCCAGGACAGGTACAGCACGGGTTAGATACAGAGTAAATCTCCCACTACACCATCCCCATCAAAATCTCCCAGGACAGGTACCGCACGGGGTTAGATACAGAGTAAAGCACCCTCTACACTGTCCCCATCAAACACTCCCAGGACAGGTACAGCACGGGGTTAGATACAGAGTAAATCTCCCTCTACACCGTCCTCATCAAACACTCCCAGGACAGGTACAGCACGGAGTTAGAAACAGAGTAAAGCTCCCTTCTCACTGTCCCCATCAAACACTCCCAGGACAGGTACAGCACGGAGTTAGATACAGAGTAAAGTTCCCTCTACACCGTCCCCATCAAACACTCCCAGGACAGGTACAGCACGGAGATACATACAGAGTAAATCTTCCCTCTACAGTGTCCCCATCAAACACTCCCAGGACAGGTACAGCACGGAGATACATACAGAGTAAATCTTCCCTCTACACTGTCCCAATCAAACACTCCCAGGACAGGTACAGCACGGGGTTAAATACAGAGTAAATCTCCCTCTACACCGACCCCATCAAACACTCCCAGGACAGGTACAGCATGGAGTTAGATACAGCGTAAAATTCCCTCTACACTGTCCCCAACAAACACTCCCAGGACAGGCACAGCACGGAGATACATAGAGAGTAAATCTTCCCTCTACAATGTCCCAATCAAACACTCCCAGGACAGGTACAGCACGGGGTTAGATACAGAGTAAAGCTCCCTCTACACTGTCCCAATCAAACACTCCCAGGACAGGTACAGCACCGGGTTAGATAAAGAGTAAAGCACCCTCTACACTGTCCCCATCAAACAATCCGAGGACAGGTACAGCACGGAGATACATACAGAGTAAATCTGCCTCTACACTGTCCCCATCAAACACTCCCAGGACAGGTACAGCACGGGGTTAAATAAAGAGTAAACGTGCCTCTACACCATCCCCATCAAACACTCCCAGGACAGGTACAGCACGGGGTTAGATACAGAGTAAAGCTCCCTCTACACTGTCCCCATCAAACACTCCAGGACAGGTACAGTACGGGGTTAGATACAGAGTAAAGCTCCCTCTACACTGTCCACATCAAACACTCCCTGGACAGGTACAGCACAGGGTTAGATACAGAGTAAAGCTCACTCTACACTGTCTCCATCAAACACTCCCAGGACAGGTACAGCACGGGGTAAGATACAGAGTGAAGCTCCCTCTACACTGTCCCGTCAAACACTCCCAGGACAGATACAGCACGGGGTTAGATACAGAGTAAAGCTCCCGCTACACTGTCCACATCAAACACTCCCAGGATAGGTACAGCACGGGGTTAGATACAGAGTAAATCTCCCTCTACACTGACCCCATCAAACACTCCCAGGACAGGTACAGCACGGGGTTAGATACAGAGTAAAGCTCCCTCTACACCGTCCCCATCAAACACTCCCAGGACAGGTACAGCACGGGGTTAGATACAGAGTAAATCTCCCTCTACACCGTCCTCATCAAACACTCCCAGGACAGGTACAGCACGGAGTTAGAAACAGAGTAAAGCTCCCTTCTCACTGTCCCCATCAAACGCTCCCAGGACAGGTACAGCACGGAGTTAGATACAGAGTAAAGTTCCCTCTACATCGTCCCCATCAAACACTCCCAGGACAGGTACAGCACGGAGATACATACAGAGTAAATCTTCCCTCTACAGTGTCCCCATCAAACACTCCCAGGACAGGTACAGCACGGAGATACATACAGAGTAAATCTTCCCTCTACACTGTCCCAATCAAACACTCCCAGGACAGGTACAGCACGGGGTTAAATACAGAGTAAATATCCCTCTACACCGACCCCATCAAACACTCCCAGGACAGGTACAGCATGGAGTTAGATACAGCGTAAAATTCCCTCTACACTGTCCCCATCAAACACTCCCAGGACAGGCACAGCACGCAGATACATACAGAGTAAATCTTCCCTCTACAATGTCCCAATCAAACACTCCCAGGACAGGTACAGCACGGGGTTAGATACAGAGTAAATCTCCCTCTACACTGTCCCAATCAAACACTCCCAGGACAGGTACAGCACGGGGTAAGATAAAGAGTAAAGCACCCTCTACACTGTCCCCATCAAACAATCCGAGGACAGGTACAGCACGGAGATACATACAGAGTAAATCTGCCTCTACACTGTCCCCATCAAACACTCCCAGGACAGGTACAGCACGGGGTTAAATAAAGAGTAAATGTGCCTCTACACCATCCCCATCAAACACTCCCAGGACAGGTACAGCACGGGGTTAGATACAGAGTAAAGCTCCCTCTACACTGTCCCCATCAAACACTCCGAGGACAGGTACAGTACGGGGTTAGATACAGAGTAAAGCTCCCTCTACACTGTCCACATCAAACACTCCCTGGACAGGTACAGCACAGGGTTAGATACAGAGTAAAGCTCACTCTACACTGTCTCCATCAAACACTCCCAGGACAGGTACAGCACAGGGTAAGATACAGAGTGAAGCTCCCTCTACACTGTCCCGTCAAACACTCCCAGGACAGATACAGCACGGGGTTAGATACAGAGTAAAGCTCCCGCTACACTGTCCACATCAAACACTCCCAGGATAGGTACAGCACGGGGTTAGATACAGAGTAAATCTCCCTCTACACTGACCCCATCAAACACTCCCAGGACAGGTACAGCACGGGGTTAGATACAGAGTAAAGCTCCCTCTACACCGTCCCCATCAAACACTCCCAGGACAGGTACAGCACGGGGTTAGATACAGAGTAAAGCTCCCTCTATACTGTCCCTATCAAACACTCCCAGAACAGGAACAGCACGGGATTAGATACAGAGTAAAGCTCCCTCTACACCGTCCCCATCAAACACTCCCAGGACAGGTACAGCACGGGGTTAGATACAGAGTAAATCTCCGTCTACACTGTCCCCATCAAACACTCCCAGAACAGGAACAGCACGGGGTTAGATACAGAGTAAAGCTCCCTCTACACCGTCCCCATCAAACACTCCCAGGACAGGAACAGCACGGGGTTAGATACAGAGTAAAGCTCCCTCTACACCGTCCCCATCAAACACTCCCAGGACAGGTACAGCACGGGGTTAGATACAGAGTAAATCTCCCTCTACACCGTCCCCATCAAAAAACACCCAGGCCAGGTACAGCAAGGGGATAGATACAGAGTAAATCTCCCTCTTCACCGTCCCCATCAAACACTCCCAGGACAGGTACAGCACGGGGTTAGATACAGAGTAAAGCTCCCTATACACTGTCTCCATCAAACACTCCCAGGACAGGTACAGCACGGGGTTAGATACAGAGTAAAGCTCCCTCTACACTGTCCCCATCAAACTCTCCCAGGACAGGGACAGCACGGGGTAAGATACAGAGTAAAGAACCCTCTACACCGTCCCCATCAAACACTCCCAGGACAGGTACAGCATGGTGTTAGATACAGAGTAAATCTCCCTCTACACCTTCCCCATCAAAAAACACCCAGGACCGGTACAGCAAGGGGATAGATACAGAGTAAATCTCCCTCTACACCCTCCCCTGTCAAACACTCCCAGGACAGGTACAGCACGGGGATAGATACAGAGTAAATCTCCCTATACACTGTCCCCATCTAACACTCCCAGGACAGGTACAGCACGGGGTTAGATACAGAGTAAATCTCCCTCTACATTGTCCCCATCAAACACTCCCAGGACAGATACAGCACGGGGATAGATACAGAGTAAAGCTCCCTCTACACTGTCCCCATCAAACACTCCAAGGACAGGTACAGCACGGGGTTAGATACAGAGTAAATCTGCCTCTACACTGTCCCCATCAAACACTCCCTGGACAGGCACAGCACGGGGTTCGATACAGAGTAAAGCTCCCTCTGCACTGTCCCCATCAAACACTCCCAGGACAAGTACAGCACGGGGTTAGATACAGAGTAAATTTCCCTCTACACTGTCCCCATCAAACACTCCCAGGACAGGTACCGCACAGGGTTAGATACAGAGTAAATCTTCCCTCTACACTGTCCCAATTAAACAATCCCAGGACAGGTACAGCACGCGGTTAAATACAGAGTAAATCTCCCTCTACACCGACCCCATCAAACACTCCCAGGACAGGTACCGCACAGGGTTAGATACAGAGTAAAGCTCCCTCTACACTGTCCCCATCAAACAATCCCAGGACAGGTACAGCATGGGGTTAGATACAGAGTAAAGCTCCCTCTACACTGTCCCCATCAAACACTCCTAGGACAGGTACAGCACGGAGTTAGATACAGAGTAAATCTCCCTCTACACTGTCCCCATCAAACACTCCCAGGACAGGTACAGCACGGGGTTAGATACAGAGTAAATCTCCCTCTACAACTTCCCCATTAAACAATCCCAGGACAGGTACAGCACGGAGATACATACAGAGTAAATCTCCCTCTACACTGTCCCCATCAAACACTCCCAGGACAGGTACAGCACGGGGTTAAATAAAGAGTAAATGTGCCTCTACACCATCCCCATCAAACACTCCCAGGACAGGTACAGCACGGGGATAGATACAGAGTAAAGCTCCCTCTACACTGTCCCCATCAAACACTCCCAGGACAGGTACAGCACGGGGTTAGATACAGAGTAAAGCTCCCTCTACACTGTCCCCATCAAACACTCCGAGGACAGGTACAGCACGGGGTTAGATACAGAGTAAATCTGCCTCTACACTGTCCCCATCAAACACTCCCTGGACAGGCACAGCACGGGGTTCGATACAGAGTAAAGGAACTTCTACACTGTCCCCACCAAACATTCCCAGGACAGGTACAGCATGGGGTTATATACAGAGTAAAGCTCCCTCTACACCGTCCCCATCAAACACTCCCAGGACAGCAACAGCACGGGGTTAGATACAGAGTAAAGCTCCATCTACACTAACCCCATCAAACACTCCCAGGACAGGTACAGCACGTTGTTAGATACAGAGTAAAGCTCCCTCTGCACTGTCCCCATCAAACACTCCCAGGACAGGTACAGCACGGGGTTCGATACAGAGTAAAGCTCCCTCTGCACTGTCCCCATCAAACACTCCCAGGACAAGTACAGCACGGGGTTAGATACAGAGTAAATTTCCCTCTACACTGTCCCCATCAAACACTCCCAGGACAGGTACCGCACAGGGTTAGATACAGAGTAAATCTTCCCTCTACACTGTCCCAATTAAACAATCCCAGGACAGGTACAGCACGCGGTTAAATACAGAGTAAATCTCCCTCTACACCGACCCCATCAAACACTCCCAGGACAGGTACCGCACAGGGTTAGATACAGAGTAAAGCTCCCTCTACACTGTCCCCATCAAACAATCCCAGGACAGGTACAGCATGGGGTTAGATACAGAGTAAAGCTCCCTCTACACTGTCCCCATCAAACACTCCTAGGACAGGTACAGCACGGAGTTAGATACAGAGTAAATCTCCCTCTACACTGTCCCCATCAAACACTCCCAGGACAGGTACAGCACGGGGTTAGATACAGAGTAAATCTCCCTCTACAACTTCCCCATTAAACAATCCCAGGACAGGTACAGCACGGAGATACATACAGAGTAAATCTCCCTCTACACTGTCCCCATCAAACACTCCCAGGACAGGTACAGCACGGGGTTAAATAAAGAGTAAATGTGCCTCTACACCATCCCCATCTAACACTCCCAGGACAGGTACAGCACGGGGATAGATACAGAGTAAAGCTCCCTCTACACTGTCCCCATCAAACACTCCCAGGACAGGTACAGCACGGGGTTAGATACAGAGTAAAGCTCCCTCTACACTGTCCCCATCAAACACTCCGAGGACAGGTACAGCACGGGGTTAGATACAGAGTAAATCTGCCTCTACACTGTCCCCATCAAACACTCCCTGGACAGGCACAGCACGGGGTTCGATACAGAGTAAAGGAACTTCTACACTGTCCCCACCAAACATTCCCAGGACAGGTACAGCATGGGGTTAGATACAGAGTAAAGCTCCCTCTACACCGTCCCCATCAAACACTCCCAGGACAGCAACAGCACGGGGTTAGATACAGAGTAAAGCTCCATCTACACTAACCCCATCAAACACTCCCAGGACAGGTACAGCACGTTGTTAGATACAGAGTAAAGCTCCCTCTGCACTGTGCCCATCAAACACTCCCAGGACAGGTACAGCACGGGGATAGATACAGAGTAAAGCTCCCTCTACACCGTCCCCATCAAACACTCCAAGGACAGGTACAGCACGGGGTTAGATACAGAGTGAATCTCCCTCTACACTGTCCCCAACAAACACACCCAGGACAGGTACAGCATGGGGTTAGATACAGAGTAAATCTCCCTCTACACGGTCCCCATCAAACACTCCCAGGACAGGTACAGCACGGGGTTAGTTACAGAGTAAAGCTCCCTCTACACTGTCCCCATCAAACACTCCCAGGACAGGTACAGCATGGGGTTAGATACAGAGTAAAGCTCCCTCTACACCGTCCCCATCAAGCACTCCCAGAACAGGCACAGCACAGGGTTAGATAAAGAGTTAAGCTCCCTCTACACGGTCCCCATCAAACACTCCCAGGACAGGTACAGCACGGGGTTAGATACAGAGTAAATCTCCCTCTACACCATCCCCATCAAAATCTCCCAGGACAGGTACCGCACGGGGTTAGATACAGAGTAAAGCACCCTCTACACTGTCCCCATCAAACACTCCCAGGACAGGTACAGCACGGGGTTAGATACAGAGTAAATCTCCCTCTACACCGTCCTCATCAAACACTCCCAGGACAGGTACAGCACGGAGTTAGAAACAGAGTAAAGCTCCCTTCTCACTGTCCCCATCAAACACTCCCAGGACAGGTACAGCACGGAGTTAGATACAGAGTAAAGTTCCCTCTACACCGTCCCCATCAAACACTCCCAGGACAGGTACAGCACGGAGATACATACAGAGTGAATCTTCCCTCTACAGTGTCCCCATCAAACACTCCCAGGACAGGTACAGCACGGAGATACATACAGAGTAAATCTTCCCTCTACACTGTCCCAATCAAACACTCCCAGGACAGGTACAGCACGGGGTTAAATACAGAGTAAATCTCCCTCTACACCGACCCCATCAAACACTCCCAGGACAGGTACAGCATGGAGTTAGATACAGCGTAAAATTCCCTCTACACTGTCCCCATCAAACACTCCCAGGACAGGCACAGCACGGAGATACATACAGAGTAAATCTTGCCTCTACAATGTCCCAATCAAACACTCCCAGGACAGGTACAGCACGGGGTTAGATACAGAGTAAAGCTCCCTCTACACTGTCCCAATCAAACACTCCCAGGACAGGTACAGCACGGGGTTAGATAAAGAGTAAAGCACCCTCTACACTGTCCCCATCAAACAATCCGAGGACAGGTACAGCATGGAGATACATACAGAGTAAATCTGCCTCTACACTGTCCCCATCAAGCACTCCCAGGACAGGTACAGCACGGGGTTAAATAAAGAGTAAATGTGCCTCTACACCATCCCCATCAAACACTCCCAGGACAGGTACAGCACGGGGTTAGATACAGAGTAAAGCTCCCTCTACACTGTCCCCATCAAACACTCCCAGGACAGGTACAGTACGGGGTTAGACACAGAGTAAAGCTCCCTCTACACTGTCCACATCAAACACTCCCTGGACAGGTACAGCACAGGGTTAGATACAGAGTAAAGCTCACTCTACACTGTCTCCATCAAACACTCCCAGGACAGGTACAGCACGGGGTAAGATACAGAGTGAAGCTCCCTCTACACTGTCCCGTCAAACACTCCCAGGACAGATACAGCACGGGGTTAGATACAGAGTAAAGCTCCCGCTACACTGTCCACATCAAACACTCCCAGGATAGGTACAGCACGGGGTTAGATACAGAGTAAATCTCCCTCTACACTGACCCCATCAAACACTCCCAGGACAGGTACAGCAAGGGGTTAGATACAGAGTAAAGCTCCCTCTACACCGTCCCCATCAAACACTCCCAGGACAGGTACAGCACGGGGTTAGATACAGAGTAAAGCTCCCTCTACACTGTCCCCATCAAACACTCCCAGAACAGGAACAGCACGGGATTAGATACAGAGTAAAGCTCCCTCTACACCGTCCCCATCAAACACTCCCAGGACAGGTACAGCACGGGGTTAGATACAGAGTAAATCTCCGTCTACACTGTCCCCATCAAACACTCCCAGAACAGGAACAGCACGGGGTTAGATACAGAGTAAAGCTCCCTCTACACCGTCCCCATCAAACACTCCCAGGACAGGAACAGCACGGGGTTAGATACAGAGTAAAGCTCCCTCTACACTGTCCCCATCAAACTCTCCCAGGACAGGTACAGCACGGGGTAAGATACAGAGTAAAGAACCCTCTACACCGTCCCCATCAAACACTCCCAGGACAGGTACAGCATGGTGTTAGATACAGAGTAAATCTCCCTCTACACTGTCCCCATCAAACACTCCCTGGACAGGTACAGCACGGGGTTAGATACAGAGTAAATCTCCCTCTACACCGTCCCCATCAAAAAACACCCAGGACCGGTACAGCAAGGGGATAGATACAGAGTAAATCTCCCTCTACACCGTCCCCTGTCAAACACTCCCAGGACAGGTACAGCACGGGGATAGATACAGAGTAAATCTCCCTATACACTGTCCCCATCTAACACTCCCAGGACAGGTACAGCACGGGGTTAGATACAGAGTAAAGCTCCCTCTACACTGTCCCCATCAAACACTCCGAGGACAGGTACAGCACGGGGTTAGATACAGAGTAAATCTGCCTCTACACTGTCCCCATCAAACACTCCCTGGACAGGCAAAGCACGGGGTTCGATACAGAGTAAAGTTCCCTCTGCACTGTCCCCATCAAACACTCCCAGGACAAGTACAGCACGGGGTTAGATACAGAGTAAATTTCCCTCTACACTGTCCCCATCAAACACTCCCAGGACAGGTACCGCACAGGGTTAGATACAGAGTAAATCTTCCCTCTACACTGTCCCAATTAAACAATCCCAGGACAGGTACAGCACGGGGTTAAATACAGAGTAAATCTCCCTCTACACCGACCCCATCAAACACTCCCAGGACAGGTACCGCACAGGGTTAGATACAGAGTAAAGCTCCCTCTACACTGTCCCCATCAAACAATCCCAGGACAGGTACAGCATGGGGTTAGATACAGAGTAAAGCTCCCTCTACACTGTCCCCATCAAACACTCCTAGGACAGGTACAGCACGGAGTTAGATACAGAGTAAATCTCCCTCTACACTGTCCCCATCAAACACTCCCAGGACAGGTACAGCACGGGGTTAGATACAGAGTAAATCTCCCTCTACAACTTCCCCATTAAACAATCCCAGGACAGGTACAGCACGGAGATACATACAGAGTAAATCTCCCTCTACACTGTCCCCATCAAACACTCCCAGGACAGGTACAGCACGGGGTTAAATAAAGAGTAAATGTGCCTCTACACCATCCCCATCAAACACTCCCAGGACAGGTACAGCACGGGGATAGATACAGAGTAAAGCTCCCTCTACACTGTCCCCATCAAACACTCCCTGGACAGGCACAGCACGGGGTTCGATACAGAGTAAAGGAACTTCTACACTGTCCCCACCAAACATTCCCAGGACAGGTACAGCACGGGGTTAGATACAGAGTAAATCTCCCTCTACACTGTCACCATCAAACACTCCCAGGACAGCAACAGCACGGGGTTAGATACAGAGTAAAGCTCCATCTACACTAACCCCATCAAACACTCCCAGGACAGGTACAGCACGTTGTTAGATACAGAGTAAAGCTCCCTCTGCACTGTCCCCATCAAACACTCCCAGGACAGGTACAGCACGGGGATAGATACAGAGTAAAGCTCCCTCTACACCGTCCACATCAAACACTCCCAGGACAGCAACAGCACGGGGTTAGATACAGAGTAAAGCTCCATCTACACTGACCCCATCAAACACTCCCAAGACAGGTACAGCACCGTGTTAGATACAGAGTAAAGCTCCCTCTGCACTGTCCCCATCAAACACTCCCAGGACAGGTACAGCACGGGGATAGATACAGAGTAAATCTTCCCTCTCCACTGTCCCAATCAAACACTCCCAGGACAGGTACAGCACGGGGTTAAATACAGAGTAAATCTCCCTCTACACCGACCCCATCAAACACTCCCAGGACAGGTACCGCACAGGGTTAGATACAGAGTAAAGCTCCCTCTACACTGTCCCCATCAAACACTCCCAGGACACGTACAGCACGGAGTTAGATACAGAGTAAAGCTCCCTCTACACTGTCCCCATCAAACACTCCCAGGACAGGTACAGCAAGGACATACATACAGAGTAAAGCTCCCTCTACACTGTCCTCATCAAACAATCCCAGGACAGGTACAGCACGGGGTTAAATAAAGAGTAAATCTCCCTCTACACTGTCCCCATTAAACACTGCCAGGACAGGTACAGCACGGGGTTAGATACAGAGTAAATCTGCCTCTACACCATCCCCATCAAACACTCCCAGGACAGGTACAGCACGGGGTTAGATACAGAGTAAAGCTCCCTCTGCACTGTCCCCATCAAACACTCCAAGGACAGGTACAGCACGGGGTTAGATACAGAGTAAATCTCCCTCTACACAGTACACATCAAACACTCCGAGGACAGGTACAGCACGGGGTTAGATACAGAGTAAAGCTCCCTCTACACTGTCCCCATCAAACACTCCCAGGACAGGTAAAGCACGGGGTTAGATACAGAGTAAATCTCCCTCTACACTGTCCCGTCAAACACTCCCAGGACAGATACAGCACGGGGTTAGATACAGAGTAAAGCTCCCGCTACACTGTCCACATCAAACACTCCCAGGATAGGTACAGCACGGGGTTAGATACAGAGCAAATCTCCCTCTACACTGACCCCATCAAACACTCCCTGGACAGGTACAGCACGGGGTTAGATAGAGAGTAAAGCTCCCTCTACACTGTCCCCATCAAACACTCCCAGGACAGGTACAGCACGGGGTTAGATACAGAGTAAAGCTCCCTCTACACCGTCCCCATCAAACACTCCCAGGACAGGTACAGCACGGGGTTAGATACAGAGTAAATCTCCCTCTACACCGTCCCCATCAAAAAACACCCAGGACAGGTACAGCACGGGGATAGATACAGAGTAAATCTCCCTCTACACCGTCCCCTTCAAACACTCCCAGGACAGGTACAGCACGGGGATAGATACAGAGTAAATCTCCCTCTACACTGTCCCCATCTAACACTACCAGGACAGGTACAGCACGGGGTTAGATACAGAGTAAATCTCCTTCTACACTGTCCCCATCAAACACTCCCAGGACAGGTACAGCACGGGGATAGATACAGAGTAATTCTCCCTCTCCACTGTCCCCATCAAACAATCCCAGGACAGTTACAGCACGGGGTTAGATACAGAGTAAATCTCCCTCTACACAGTACCCATCAAACACTCCGAGGACTGGTACAGCACGGGGTTAGATACAGAGTAAAGCTCCCTCTACACTGTCACCATCAAACACTCCCAGGACAGGTAAAGCACGGGGTTAGATACAGAGTAAAGCTCCCTCTACACTGTCCCGTCAAACACTCCCAGGACAGATACAGCACGGGGTTAGATACAGAGTAAAGCTCCCGCTACACTGTCCACATCAAACACTCCCAGGATAGGTACAGCACGGGGTTAGATACAGAGCAAATCTCCCTCTACACTGACCCCATCAAACACTCCCTGGACAGGTACAGCACGGGGTTAGATAGAGAGTAAAGCTCCCTCTACACTGTCCCCATCAAACACTCCCAGGACAGGTACAGCACGGGGTTAGATACAGAGTAAAGCTCCCTCTACACTGTCCCCATCAAACACTCCCAGGACAGGTACAGCACGGGGTTAGATACAGAGTAAATCTCCCTCTACACCGTCCCCATCAAAAAACACCCAGGACAGGTACAGCACGGGGATAGATACAGAGTAAATCTCCCTCTACACCGTCCCCTTCAAACACTCCCAGGACAGGTACAGCACGGGGATAGATACAGAGTAAATCTCCCTCTACACTGTCCCCATCTAACACTACCAGGACAGGTACAGCACGGTGTTAGATACAGAGTAAATCTCCCTCTACACTGTCCCCATCAAACACTCCCAGGACAGGTACAGCACGGGGATAGATACAGAGTAATTCTCCCTCTCCACTGTCCCCATCAAACACTCCCAGGACAGGTACAGCACGGAGTTAGATACACAGTAAAGTTCCCTCTACACCGTCCCCATCAAACACTCCCAGGACAGGTACAGCACGGAGATACTTACAGAGTAAATCTTCCATCTACACTGTCCCCATCAAACACTCCCAGGACAGGTACAGCACGGAGATACATACAGAGTAAATCTTCCCTCTACACTGTCCCAATCACACACTCCTAGGACAGGTACAGCACGGGGTTAAATACAGAGTAAATCTCCCTCTACACCGACCCCATCAAACACTCCCAGGACAGTTACAGCATGGAGTTAGATACAGAGTAAAATTCCCTCTACACTGTCCCCATCAAACACTCCCAGGACAGGCACAGCACGGAGATACATACAGAGTAAATCTTCCCTCTACACTGTCCCAATCAAACACTCCCAGGACAGGTACAGCACAGTGTTAGATACAGAGTAAATCTCCCTCTACACTGTCCCCATCAAACACTCCCAGGACAGGTACAGCACGGGGATAGATACAGAGTAAATCTCCCTCTACACTGTCCCCATCAAACACTCCCAGGACAGGTACAGCACGGGGTTAGATACAGAGTAAAGGAACTTCTACACTGTCCCCACCAAACATTCCCAGGACAGGTACAGCATGGGGTTAGATACAGAGTAAAGCTCCCTCTACACTTTCCCCATCAAACACTCCCAGGACAGGTACAGCACGGGGTTAGATACAGCGTAAATCTCCCTCTACACCGTCCCCATCAAAAAACACCCAGGACCGGTACAGCAAGGGGATAGATACAGAGTAAATCTCCCTCTACACCGTCCCCATCAAAGCCTCCCAGGACAGGTACAGCACGGGGATAGATACAGAGTAAATCTCTCTATACACTGTCACCATCTAACACTCCCAGGACAGTTACAGCACGGGGTTAGATACAGAGTAAATCTCCCTCTACACTGTCCCCATCAAACACTCCCAGGACAGGTACAGCACGGGGATAGATACAGAGTAAAGCTCCCTCTACACTGTCCCAATTAAACAATCCCAGGACAGGTACAGCACGGGGTTAAATACAGAGTAAATCTCCCTCTACACCGACCCCATCAAACACTCCCAGGACAGGTAAAGCACGGGGTTAGATACAGAGTAAAGCTCCCTCTACACTGTCCCGTCAAACACTCCCAGGACAGATACAGCACGGGGTTAGATACAGAGTAAAGCTCCCGCTACACTGTCCACATCAAACACTCCCAGGATAGGTACAGCACGGGGTTAGATACAGAGCAAATCTCCCTCTACACTGACCCCATCAAACACTCCCTGGACAGGTACAGCACGGGGTTAGATAGAGAGTAAAGCTCCCTCTACACTGTCCCCATCAAACACTCCCAGGACAGGTACAGCACGGGGTTAGATACAGAGTAAAGCTCCCTCTACACTGTCCCCATCAAACACTCCCAGGACAGGTACAGCACGGGGTTAGATACAGAGTAAATCTCCCTCTACACCGTCCCCATCAAAAAACACCCAGGACAGGTACAGCACGGGGATAGATACAGAGTAAATCTCCCTCTACACCGTCCCCTTCAAACACTCCCAGGACAGGTACAGCACGGGGATAGATACAGAGTAAATCTCCCTCTACACTGTCCCCATCTAACACTACCAGGACAGGTACAGCACGGGGTTAGATACAGAGTAAATCTCCCTCTACACTGTCCCCATCAAACACTCCCAGGACAGGTACAGCACGGGGATAGATACAGAGTAATTCTCCCTCTCCACTGTCCCCATCAAACACTCCCAGGACAGGTACAGCACGGAGTTAGATACAGAGTAAAGTTCCCTCTACACCGTCCCCATCAAACACTCCCAGGACAGGTACAGCACGGAGATACTTACAGAGTAAATCTTCCATCTACACTGTCCCCATCAAACACTCCCAGGACAGGTACAGCACGGAGATACATACAGAGTAAATCTTCCCTCTACACTGTCCCAATCACACACTCCTAGGACAGGTACAGCACGGGGTTAAATACAGAGTAAATCTCCCTCTACACCGACCCCATCAAACACTCCCAGGACAGTTACAGCATGGAGTTAGATACAGAGTAAATCTTCCCTCTACACTGTCCCAATCAAACACTCCCAGGACAGGTACAGCACAGTGTTAGATACAGAGTAAATCTCCCTCTACACTGTCCCCATCAAACACTCCCAGGACAGGTACAGCACGGGGATAGATACAGAGTAAATCTCCCTCTACACTGTCCCCATCAAACACTCCCAGGACAGGTACAGCACGGGGTTAGATACAGAGTAAAGGAACTTCTACACTGTCCCCACCAAACATTCCCAGGACAGGTACAGCATGGGGTTAGATACAGAGTAAAGCTCCCTCTACACTTTCCCCATCAAACACTCCCAGGACAGGTACAGCACGGGGTTAGATACAGAGTAAATCTCCCTCTACACCGTCCCCATCAAAAAACACCCAGGACCGGTACAGCAAGGGGATAGATACAGAGTAAATCTCCCTCTACACCGTCCCCATCAAACACTCCCAGGACAGGTACAGCACGGGGATAGATACAGAGTAAATCTCTCTATACACTGTCCCCATCTAACACTCCCAGGACAGGTACAGCACGGGGTTAGATACAGAGTAAATCTCCCTCTACACTGTCCCCATCAAACACTCCCAGGACAGGTACAGCACGGGGATAGATACAGAGTAAATCTCCCTCTACACTGTCCCCATCAAACACTCCCAGGACAGGTACAGCACGGGGATAGATACAGAGTAAATCTCCCTCTACACTGTCCCCATCAAACACTCCCAGGACAGGTACAGCACGGGGATAGATACAGAGTAAAGCTCCCTCTACACTGTCCCAATTAAACAATCCCAGGACAGGTACAGCACGGGGTTAAATACAGAGTAAATCTCCCTCTACACCGACCCCATCAAACACTCCCAGGACAGGTACAGCACGGGGTGAGATACAGAGTAAAGCTCCCTCTACACTGTCCCCATCAAACAATCCCAGGACAGGTACAGCACGGGGTTAGATACAGAGTAAATCTCCCTCTACACCTTCCCCATTAAACAATCCCAGGACAGGTACAGCACGGAGATACATACAGAGTAAATCTCCCTCTATACTGTCCCCATCAAACACTCCCAGGACAGGTACAGCACGGGGTTAAATAAAGAGTAAATGTGCCTCTACACCATCCCCATCAAACACTCCCAGGACAGGTACAGCACGGGGTTAGATACAGAGTAAAGCTCCCTCTACACTGTCCCCATCAAACACTCCCAGGACAGGTACAGCACGGGGTTAGATACAGAGTAAAGCTCCCTCTACACTGTCCCCATCAAACACTCCGAGGACAGGTACAGCACGGGGTTAGATACAGAGTAAAGGAACTTCTACACTGTCCCCACCAAACATTCCCAGGACAGGTACAGCATGGGGTTAGATACAGAGTAAAGATCCCTCTACACCGTCCCCATCAAACACTCCCAGGACAGCAACAGCACGGGGTTAGATACAGAGTAAAGCTCCATCTACACTGACCCCATCAAACACTCCCAGGACAGGTACAGCACGGTGTTAGATACAGAGTAAATCTCCCTCTGCACTGTCCCCATCAAACACTCCCAGGACAGGTACAGCACGGGGATAGATACAGAGTAAATCTCCCTCTACACCGTCCCCATCAAACACTCCCAGGACAGGTACAGCACGGTCTAAGATACAGAGTAAATCTCCCTCTACACTGTCTCCATCAAACACTCCCAGGACAGGTATAGTACGGGATTAGATACAGAGTAAAGCTCCCTCTACACTGTCCCCATCAAACAATCCGAGGACAGGTACAGCATGGAGATACATACAGAGTAAATCTGCCTCTACACTGTCCCCATCAAGCACTCCCAGGACAGGTACAGCACGGGGTTAAATAAAGAGTAAATGTGCCTCTACACCATCCCCATCAAACACTCCCAGGACAGGTACAGCACGGGGTTAGATACAGAGTAAAGCTCCCTCTACACTGTCCCCATCAAACACTCCCAGGACAGGTACAGTACGGGGTTAGACACAGAGTAAAGCTCCCTCTACACTGTCCACATCAAACACTCCCTGGACAGGTACAGCACAGGGTTAGATACAGAGTAAAGCTCACTCTACACTGTCTCCATCAAACACTCCCAGGACAGGTACAGCACGGGGTAAGATACAGAGTGAAGCTCCCTCTACACTGTCCCGTCAAACACTCCCAGGACAGATACAGCACGGGGTTAGATACAGAGTAAAGCTCCCGCTACACTGTCCACATCAAACACTCCCAGGATAGGTACAGCACGGGGTTAGATACAGAGTAAATCTCCCTCTACACTGACCCCATCAAACACTCCCAGGACAGGTACAGCACGGGGTTAGATACAGAGTAAAGCTCCCTCTACACCGTCCCCATCAAACACTCCCAGGACAGGTACAGCACGGGGTTAGATACAGAGTAAAGCTCCCTCTACACTGTCCCCATCAAACACTCCCAGAACAGGAACAGCACGGGATTAGATACAGAGTAAAGCTCCCTCTACACCGTCCCCATCAAACACTCCCAGGACAGGTACAGCACGGGGTTAGATACAGAGTAAATCTCCGTCTACACTGTCCCCATCAAACACTCCCAGAACAGGAACAGCACGGGGTTAGATACAGAGTAAAGCTCCCTCTACACCGTCCCCATCAAACACTCCCAGGACAGGAACAGCACGGGGTTAGATACAGAGTAAAGCTCCCTCTACACTGTCCCCATCAAACTCTCCCAGGACAGGTACAGCACGGGGTAAGATACAGAGTAAAGAACCCTCTACACCGTCCCCATCAAACACTCCCAGGACAGGTACAGCATGGTGTTAGATACAGAGTAAATCTCCCTCTACACTGTCCCCATCAAACACTCCCTGGACAGGTACAGCACGGGGTTAGATACAGAGTAAATCTCCCTCTACACCGTCCCCATCAAAAAACACCCAGGACCGGTACAGCAAGGGGATAGATACAGAGTAAATCTCCCTCTACACCGTCCCCTGTCAAACACTCCCAGGACAGGTACAGCACGGGGATAGATACAGAGTAAATCTCCCTATACACTGTCCCCATCTAACACTCCCAGGACAGGTACAGCACGGGGTTAGATACAGAGTAAATCTCCCTCTACACTGTCCCCATCAAACACTCCCAGGACAGATACAGCACGGGGATAGATACAGAGTAAAGCTCCCTCTACACTGTCCCCATCAAACACTCCGAGGACAGGTACAGCACGGGGTTAGATACAGAGTAAATCTGCCTCTACACTGTCCCCATCAAACACTCCCTGGACAGGCAAAGCACGGGGTTCGATACAGAGTAAAGCTCCCTCTACACTGTCCCAATTAAACAATCCCAGGACAGGTACAGCACGGGGTTAAATACAGAGTAAATCTCCCTCTACACCGACCCCATCAAACACTCCCAGGACAGGTACCGCACAGGGTTAGATACAGAGTAAAGCTCCCTCTACACTGTCCCCATCAAACAATCCCAGGACAGGTACAGCATGGGGTTAGATACAGAGTAAAGCTCCCTCTACACTGTCCCCATCAAACACTCCTAGGACAGGTACAGCACGGAGTTAGATACAGAGTAAATCTCCCTCTACACTGTCCCCATCAAACACTCCCAGGACAGGTACAGCACGGGGTTAGATACAGAGTAAATCTCCCTCTACAACTTCCCCATTAAACAATCCCAGGACAGGTACAGCACGGAGATACATACAGAGTAAATCTCCCTCTACACTGTCCCCATCAAACACTCCCAGGACAGGTACAGCACGGGGTTAAATAAAGAGTAAATGTGCCTCTACACCATCCCCATCAAACACTCCCAGGACAGGTACAGCACGGGGATAGATACAGAGTAAAGCTCCCTCTACACTGTCCCCATCAAACACTCCCTGGACAGGCACAGCACGGGGTTCGATACAGAGTAAAGGAACTTCTACACTGTCCCCACCAAACATTCCCAGGACAGGTACAGCACGGGGTTAGATACAGAGTAAATCTCCCTCTACACTGTCACCATCAAACACTCCCAGGACAGCAACAGCACGGGGTTAGATACAGAGTAAAGCTCCATCTACACTAACCCCATCAAACACTCCCAGGACAGGTACAGCACGTTGTTAGATACAGAGTAAAGCTCCCTCTGCACTGTCCCCATCAAACACTCCCAGGACAGGTACAGCACGGGGATAGATACAGAGTAAAGCTCCCTCTACACCGTCCACATCAAACACTCCCAGGACAGCAACAGCACGGGGTTAGATACAGAGTAAAGCTCCATCTACACTGACCCCATCAAACACTCCCAAGACAGGTACAGCACCGTGTTAGATACAGAGTAAAGCTCCCTCTGCACTGTCCCCATCAAACACTCCCAGGACAGGTACAGCACGGGGATAGATACAGAGTAAATCTTCCCTCTCCACTGTCCCAATCAAACACTCCCAGGACAGGTACAGCACGGGGTTAAATACAGAGTAAATCTCCCTCTACACCGACCCCATCAAACACTCCCAGGACAGGTACCGCACAGGGTTAGATACAGAGTAAAGCTCCCTCTACACTGTCCCCATCAAACACTCCCAGGACACGTACAGCACGGAGTTAGATACAGAGTAAAGCTCCCTCTACACTGTCCCCATCAAACACTCCCAGGACAGGTACAGCAAGGACATACATACAGAGTAAAGCTCCCTCTACACTGTCCTCATCAAACAATCCCAGGACAGGTACAGCACGGGGTTAAATAAAGAGTAAATCTCCCTCTACACTGTCCCCATTAAACACTGCCAGGACAGGTACAGCACGGGGTTAGATACAGAGTAAATCTGCCTCTACACCATCCCCATCAAACACTCCCAGGACAGGTACAGCACGGGGTTAGATACAGAGTAAAGCTCCCTCTGCACTGTCCCCATCAAACACTCCAAGGACAGGTACAGCACGGGGTTAGATACAGAGTAAATCTCCCTCTACACAGTACACATCAAACACTCCGAGGACAGGTACAGCACGGGGTTAGATACAGAGTAAAGCTCCCTCTACACTGTCCCCATCAAACACTCCCAGGACAGGTAAAGCACGGGGTTAGATACAGAGTAAATCTCCCTCTACACTGTCCCGTCAAACACTCCCAGGACAGATACAGCACGGGGTTAGATACAGAGTAAAGCTCCCGCTACACAGTCCACATCAAACACTCCCAGGATAGGTACAGCACGGGGTTAGATACAGAGCAAATCTCCCTCTACACTGACCCCATCAAACACTCCCTGGACAGGTACAGCACGGGGTTAGATAGAGAGTAAAGCTCCCTCTACACTGTCCCCATCAAACACTCCCAGGACAGGTACAGCACGGGGTTAGATACAGAGTAAAGCTCCCTCTACACCGTCCCCATCAAACACTCCCAGGACAGGTACAGCACGGGGTTAGATAACAGAGTAAATCTCCCTCTACACCGTCCCCATCAAAAAACACCCAGGACAGGTACAGCACGGGGATAGATACAGAGTAAATCTCCCTCTACACCGTCCCCTTCAAACACTCCCAGGACAGGTACAGCACGGGGATAGATACAGAGTAAATCTCCCTCTACACTGTCCCCATCTAACACTACCAGGACAGGTACAGCACGGGGTTAGATACAGAGTAAATCTCCTTCTACACTGTCCCCATCAAACACTCCCAGGACAGGTACAGCACGGGGATAGATACAGAGTAATTCTCCCTCTCCACTGTCCCCATCAAACAATCCCAGGACAGTTACAGCACGGGGTTAGATACAGAGTAAATCTCCCTCTACACAGTACCCATCAAAACACTCCGAGGACTGGTACAGCACGGGGTTAGATACAGAGTAAAGCTCCCTCTACACTGTCACCATCAAACACTCCCAGGACAGGTAAAGCACGGGGTTAGATACAGAGTAAAGCTCCCTCTACACTGTCCCGTCAAACACTCCCAGGACAGATACAGCACGGGGTTAGATACAGAGTAAAGCTCCCGCTACACTGTCCACATCAAACACTCCCAGGATAGGTACAGCACGGGGTTAGATACAGAGCAAATCTCCCTCTACACTGACCCCATCAAACACTCCCTGGACAGGTACAGCACGGGGTTAGATAGAGAGTAAAGCTCCCTCTACACTGTCCCCATCAAACACTCCCAGGACAGGTACAGCACGGGGTTAGATACAGAGTAAAGCTCCCTCTACACTGTCCCCATCAAACACTCCCAGGACAGGTACAGCACGGGGTTAGATACAGAGTAAATCTCCCTCTACACCGTCCCCATCAAAAAACACCCAGGACAGGTACAGCACGGGGATAGATACAGAGTAAATCTCCCTCTACACCGTCCCCCTTCAAACACTCCCAGGACAGGTACAGCACGGGATAGATACAGAGTAAATCTCCCTCTACACTGTCCCCATCTAACACTACCAGGACAGGTACAGCACGGTGTTAGATACAGAGTAAATCTCCCTCTACACTGTCCCCATCAAACACTCCCAGGACAGGTACAGCACGGGGATAGATACAGAGTAATTCTCCCTCTCCACTGTCCCCATCAAACACTCCCAGGACAGGTACAGCACGGAGTTAGATACACAGTAAAGTTCCCTCTACACCGTCCCCATCAAACACTCCCAGGACAGGTACAGCACGGAGATACTTACAGAGTAAATCTTCATCTACACTGTCCCCATCAAACACTCCCAGGACAGGTACAGCACGGAGATACATACAGAGTAAATCTTCCCTCTACACTGTCCCAATCACACACTCCTAGGACAGGTACAGCACGGGGTTAAATACAGAGTAAATCTCCCTCTACACCGACCCCATCAAACACTCCCAGGACAGTTACAGCATGGAGTTAGATACAGAGTAAAATTCCCTCTACACTGTACCCATCAAACACTCCCAGGGACAGGCACAGCACGGAGATACATACAAGTAAATCTTCCCTCTACACTGTCCCAATCAAACACTCCCAGGACAGGTACAGCACAGTGTTAGATACAGAGTAAATCTCCCTCTACACTGTCCCCATCAAACACTCCCAGGACAGGTACAGCACGGGGATAGATACAGAGTAAATCTCCCTCTACACTGTCCCCATCAAACACTCCCAGGACAGGTACAGCACGGGGTTAGATACAGAGTAAAGGAACTTCTACACTGTCCCCACCAAACATTCCCAGGACAGGTACAGCATGGGGTTAGATACAGAGTAAAGCTCCCTCTACACTTTCCCCATCAAACACTCCCAGGACAGGTACAGCACGGGGTTAGATACAGCGTAAATCTCCCTCTACACCGTCCCCATCAAAAAACACCCAGGACCGGTACAGCAAGGGGATAGATACAGAGTAAATCTCCCTCTACACCGTCCCCATCAATGCCTCCCAGGACAGGTACAGCACGGGGATAGATACAGAGTAAATCTCTCTATACACTGTCACCATCTAACACTCCCAGGACAGTTACAGCACGGGGTTAGATACAGAGTAAATCTCCCTCTACACTGTCCCCATCAAACACTCCCAGGACAGGTACAGCACGGGGATAGATACAGAGTAAAGCTCCCTCTACACTGTCCCAATTAAACAATCCCAGGACAGGTACAGCACGGGGTTAAATACAGAGTAAATCTCCCTCTACACCGACCCCATCAAACACTCCCAGGACAGGTAAAGCACGGGGTTAGATACAGAGTAAAGCTCCCTCTACACTGTCCCGTCAAACACTCCCAGGACAGATACAGCACGGGGTTAGATACAGAGTAAAGCTCCCGCTACACTGTCCACATCAAACACTCCCAGGATAGGTACAGCACGGGTTAGATACAGAGCAAATCTCCCTCTACACTGACCCATCAAACACTCCCTGGACAGGTACAGCACGGGGTTAGATAGAGAGTAAAGCTCCCTCTACACTGTCCCCCATCAAACACTCCCAGGACAGGTACAGCACGGGGTTAGATACAGAGTAAAGCTCCCTCTTACACTGTCCCCATCAAACACTCCCAGGACAGGTACAGCACGGGGTTAGATACAGAGTAAATCTCCTCTACACCGTCCCCATCAAAAAACACCCAGGACAGGTACAGCACGGGGATAGATACAGAGTAAATCTCCCTCTACACCGTCCCCCTTCAAACACTCCCAGGACAGGTACAGCACGGGGATAGATACAGAGTAAATCTCCCTCTACACTGTCCCCATCTAACACTACCAGGACAGGTACAGCACGGGGTTAGATACAGAGTAAATCTCCCTCTACACTGTCCCCATCAAACACTCCCAGGGACAGGTACAGCACGGGGATAGATACAGAGTAATTCTCCCTCTCCACTGTCCCCATCAAACACTCCCAGGACAGGTACAGCACGGAGTTAGATACAGAGTAAAGTTCCCTCTACACCGTCCCCATCAAACACTCCCAGGACAGGTACAGCACGGAGATACTTACAGAGTAAATCTTCCATCTACACTGTCCCCATCAAACACTCCCAGGACAGGTACAGCACGGAGATACATACAGAGTAAATCTTCCCTCTACACTGTCCCAATCACACACTCCTAGGACAGGTACAGCACGGGGTTAAATACAGAGTAAATCTCCCTCTACACCGACCCCATCAAACACTCCCAGGACAGTTACAGCATGGAGTTAGATACAGAGTAAATCTTCCCTCTACACTGTCCCAATCAAACACTCCCAGGACAGGTACAGCACAGTGTTAGATACAGAGTAAATCTCCCTCTACACTGTCCCCATCAAACACTCCCAGGACAGGTACAGCACGGGGATAGATACAGAGTAAATCTCCCTCTACACTGTCCCCATCAAACACTCCCAGGACAGGTACAGCACGGGTTAGATACAGAGTAAAGGAACTTCTACACTGTCCCCACCAAACATTCCCAGGACAGGTACAGCATGGGGTTAGATACAGAGTAAAAGCTCCCTCTACACTTTCCCCATCAAACACTCCCAGGACAGGTACAGCACGGGGTTAGATACAGAGTAAAATCTCCCTCTACACCGTCCCCATCAAAAAACACCCAGGACCGGTACAGCAAGGGA
>JANJGN010003407.1:0-46187 GCA_026770705.1 Isurus oxyrinchus | reverse complement strand
CATGTTCTGAGACGCTGTCACCAGATGGACCAGGCTGATGGCCGCCTTCATCACACAGACCGGAAACGAGATCCACAGCAGCAGACGGAACAGTCCAACATTCAGGAGAGGCACTGTGGAGACAGGGAGAGAGGGAGTCAGACAGAGAGAGAGGGAGTCAGACAGAGAGAGAGAGGGAGTCAGACAGAGAGAGAGAGGGAGTCAGACAGAGAGAGAGAGGGAGTCAGACAGAGAGAGAGGGAGTCAGACAGAGAGAGCGAGGGAGTCAGACAGGGAGAGAGAGGGAGCCAGACAGAAAGAGAGATGGAGAGAGACAGAGAGATAAAGAGCCAGACAGAGAGAGAGAGAGGGAGCCAGACAGAGAGAGAGAGAGGGAGCCAGACAGAGAGAGAGAGGGAGCCAGACAGAGAGAGAGAGGGAGCCAGACAGAGAGAGAGAGGGAGCCAGACAGAGAGAGAGAGGGAGCCAGACAGGGAGAGAGAGGGAGTCAGACAGGGAGAGAGAGGGAGCCAGACAGGGAGAGAGAGGGAGCCAGACAGGGAGAGAGAGGGAGCCAGACAGAAAGAGAGATGGAGAGAGACAGAGAGATAAAGAGCCAGACAGAGAGAGAGAGAGGGAGTCAGACAGGGAGAGAGAGGGAGTCAGACAGGAGAGAGAGGGAGCCAGACAGGGAGAGAGAGGGAGCCAGACAGGGAGAGAGAGGGAGCCAGACAGGGAGAGAGATGGAGAGAGACAGAGAGATAAAGAGCCAGACAGAGAGAGAGAGAGGGAGCCAGACAGAGAGAGAGAGGGAGCCAGACAGAAAGAGAGATGGAGAGAGACAGAGAGATAAAGAGCCAGACAGAGAGGAGAGAGAGGGAGCCAGACAGGGAGAGAGAGGGAGCCAGACAGGGAGAGAGAGGGAGCCAGACAGGGAGAGAGAGGGAGCCAGACAGGGAGAGAGAGGGAGCCAGACAGGGAGAGAGAGGGAGCCAGACAGGGAGAGAGAGGGAGCCAGACAGGGAGAGAGAGGGAGCCAGACAGGGAGAGAGAGGGAGCCAGACAGGGAGAGAGAGGGAGCCAGACAGGGAGAGAGAGGGAGCCAGACAGGGAGAGAGAGGGAGCCAGACAGGGAGAGAGAGGGAGCCAGACAGGGAGAGAGAGGGAGTCCAGACAGGGAGAGAGAGGGAGTCAGACAGGGAGAGAGAGGGAGTCAGACAGGGAGAGAGAGGGAGTCAGACAGGGAGAGAGAGGGAGTCAGACAGGGAGAGAGAGGGAGTCAGACAGGGAGAGAGAGGGAGTCAGACAGGGAGAGAGAGGGAGTCAGACAGGGAGAGAGAGGGAGTCAGACAGGGAGAGAGAGGGAGCCAGACAGAGAGAGAGGGGGAGCCAGACAGAGAGAGAGGGGGAGCCAGACAGGGAGAGAGGGGGAGCCAGACAGAAAGAGAGATGGAGAGAGACAGAGAGATAAAGAGCCAGAGAGAGGGAGCCAGACAGAGAGAGAGAGAGGGAGCCAGACAGAGAGAGAGAGAGGGAGCCAGACAGAGAGAGAGAGAGGGAGCCAGACAGAGAGAGAGAGAGGGAGCCAGACAGAGAGAGAGAGAGGGAGCCAGACAGAGAGAGAGAGAGGGAGCCAGACAGAGAGAGAGAGAGGGAGCCAGACAGAGAGAGAGAGAGGGAGCCAGACAGAGAGAGAGAGAGGGAGCCAGACAGAGAGAGAGAGGGAGCCAGACAGAGAGAGAGAGGGAGCCAGACAGGGAGAGAGAGGAGTCAGACAGGGGAGAGAGAGGGAGTCAGACAGGGAGAGAGAGGGAGCCAGACAGGGAGAGAGAGGGAGCCAGACAGGGAGAGAGAGGGAGCCAGACAGAAAGAGAGATGGAGAGAGACAGAGAGATAAAGAGCCAGACAGAGAGAGAGAGAGGGAGCCAGACAGAGAGAGAGAGGGAGCCAGACAGAGAGAGAGAGGGAGCCAGACAGGGAGAGAGAGGGAGCCAGACAGGGAGAGAGAGGGAGCCAGACAGGGAGAGAGAGGGAGCCAGACAGGGAGAGAGAGGGAGCCAGACAGGGAGAGAGAGGGAGCCAGACAGGGAGAGAGATGGAGAGAGACAGAGAGATAAAGAGCCAGACAGAGAGAGAGAGAGGGAGCCAGACAGAGAGAGAGAGAGGGAGCCAGACAGAGAGAGAGAGAGGGAGCCAGACAGAGAGAGAGAGAGGGAGCCAGACAGAGAGAGAGAGAGGGAGCCAGACAGAGAGAGAGAGAGGGAGCCAGACAGGGAGAGAGAGGGAGCCAGACAGGGAGAGAGAGGGAGCCAGACAGGGAGAGAGAGGGAGCCAGACAGGGAGAGAGATGGAGAGAGACAGAGAGATAAAGAGCCAGACAGAGAGAGAGAGAGGGAGCCAGACAGGGAGAGAGAGGGAGAGAGACAGAGAGAGAGCGAGCGAGTCCCAAATTCTCCCCACACCCCATGTGGTCTAACCGGACCAGAACTGTACACGGTGCTCCGAGTGTGGTCTAACCAGACCAGAACTGTACACGGTGCTCCGAGTGTGGTCTAACCAGACCAGAACTGTACACGGTGCTCCGAGTGTGGTCTAACCAGACCAGAACTGTACACGGTGCTCCGTGTGGTCTAACCAGACCAGAACTGTACACGGTGCTCCGAGTGTGGTCTAACCAGACCAGAACTGTACACGGTGCTCCGAGTGTGGTCTAACCAGACCAGAACTGTACACGGTGCTCCGAGTGTGGTCTAACCGGACCAGAACTGTACACGGTGCTCCGAGTGTGGTCTAACCGGACCAGAACTGTACACGGTGCTCCGAGTGTGGTCTAACCGGACCAGAACTGTACACGGTGCTCCGAGTGTGGTCTAACCAGACCAGAACTGTACACGGTGCTCCGAGTGTGGTCTAACCGGACCAGAACTGTACACGGTGCTCCGAGTGTGGTCTAACCGGACCAGAACTGTACACGGTGCTCCGAGTGTGGTCTAACCAGACCAGAACTGTACACGGTGCTCCGAGTGTGGTCTAACCAGACCAGAACTGTACACGGTGCTCCGAGTGTGGTCTAACCGGACCAGAACTGTACACGGTGCTCCGAGTGTGGTCTAACCGGACCAGAACTGTACACGGTGCTCCGAGTGTGGTCTAACCAGACCAGAACTGTACACGGTGCTCCGAGTGTGGTCTAACCGGACCAGGACTGTACACGGTGCTCCGAGTGTGGTCTAACCGGACCAGAACTGTACACGGTGCTCCGAGTGTGGTCTAACCAGACCAGAACTGTACACAGGTGCTCCGAGTGTGGTCTAACCGGACCAGGACTGTACACAGTGCTCCGAGTGTGGTCTAACCAGACCAGAACTGTACACGGTGCTCCGAGTGTGGTCTAACCAGACCAGAACTGTACACGTGCTCCGAGTGTGGTCTAACCAATGTTTGAAACATGTTGAACTTAACTTGCTTTCTGATTCTCTGTCCAAACCCATAGTCCCATGTCTTGGATACTTTTTAATGACCTTATTGAACTTGCCTTGCTAAATCTGGGTCTCGCTGGGACATGTATTTCTACCCACCAACCCCTACAAGGGCTTCCTCTGGGTTTTAACTACACCTCCACCCACCAACACCTCCAAAAAAAAACATCTCCTTCAAACTCCTGAGTCCGTGTCCGCTCTGTCAGGATCGTGCTGTTAGGGAGGGAGTTCCAGGATTTTGTCCCTGTGGTGTAGGTATACCCCACGGCGCTGTTAGGGAGGGAGTTCCAGGATTTTGTCCCTGTGGTGTAGGTACACCCACGGCTCTGTTAGGGAGGGAGTTCCACAATTTTGTCCCCGTGTGGTGTAGGTACACCCACGGCGCTGTTAGGGAGAGAGTTCCAGGATTTTGTCCGTGTGGTGTAGGGTACACCCACTGCGCTGTTAGGAGGGAGTTCCAGGATTGTGTCCGTGTGGTGTAGGTACACCCACGGCGCTGTTAGGGAGGGAGTTCCAGGATTTTGTCCGTGTGGTGTAGGTACACCCACGGCGCTGTTAGGGAGGGAGTTCCAGGATTTTGTCCCGTGTGGTGTAGGTACACCCACAGTGCTGTTAGGGAGGGAGTTCCAGGATTTTGTCACCGTGTGGTGTAGGTACACCACGGCACTGTTAGGGAGGAGTTCCAGGATTGTGTCCGTGTGGTGTAGGTACACCCACGGCGCTGTTAGGGAGGGAGTTCCAGGATTTTGTCTCCGTGTGGTGTAGGTACACCCACGGCGCTGTTAGGGAGGGAGTTCCAGGATTTTGTCCGTGTGGTGTAGGTACACCCACGGCGCTGTTAGGGAGTGAGTTCCAGGATTTTGTCCGTGTGGTGTAGGTACACCCACGGCGCTGTTAGGGAGGGAGTTCCAGGATTTTGTCCCCGTGTGGTGTAGGTACACCCACGGCGCTGTTAGGGAGGGAGTTCCAGGATTTTGTCCGTGTGGTGTAGGTACACCCACGGCGCTGTTAGGGAGGGAGTTCCAGGATTTTGTCCCCGTGTGGTGTAGGTACACCCACGGCGCTGTTAGGGAGGGAGTTCCAGGATTTTGTCCGTGTGGTGTAGGTACACCCACGGCGCTGTTAGGGAGGGAGTTCCAGGATTTTGTCCCCGTGTGGTGTAGGTACACCCACGGCGCTGTTAGGGAGGGAGTTCCAGGATTTTGTCCCTGTGGTGTAGGTACACCCACGGCGCTGTTAGGGAGGGAGTTCCAGGATTTGGACCCAGCGACAGTGAAGGAACGGCCGATATATTTCCAAGTCGGGATGGTGAGGGGCTCGGAGGGGAACTTCCAGGTGGTGGGTGCTCCCCATGTGTCTGCTGCCCTCGTCCTTCTAGACGCTAGAGGACGTGGGGTTTGGGCGGCGCTGTCGAAGGAGCCTTGGCGAGTTGCTGCAGTGCATCTTGTAGATGGTACACACACTGCTGCTACTGTGCGTCGGTGGGTGGAGGGAGTGAATGTTGGTGGATGGGGGGCCCATCGAGCAGGGGTGGGGGCTGCTTTGTCCTGGACGGTGTCGAGCTTCTCAAGTGTCGTGGGAGCCGCACTCATCCAGGCAAGTGGGGAGTGTCCCATCACACTCCTGACTGGTGCCTTGTCGATGGTGGACAGGCTTTGGGGAGACAGGAGGTGAGTGACTCGCCAAGGGGAGGGTATCCCATCACCACCCCATGACGTGTGCGTCACTTCCCTTAAAGTGACCTCGCCTCAGCTGAGGGGCGGTGGCGGGCAGCGCACACAGCGCACAGAAAGATCCCGGCGCTAAGCCCAGCCAGACTCAGGCGGCACAGAAGGAGGCCATTCAGCCCATCGTGTCCTAGCGGGTCAGCGAAGATCTGACTACGTTAATCCAATGTTCCAGCCCTTGGCCCACAGCCCTGGAGGCTAAAGCAATGCAAGCGTAATATCTAAACACTTCTGAGATGTCACGAGAGTTCCTGACTCAATCACGCCTTCAGGCAGCGAGTTCCACCCTGCCACCACCCTCGAGGTGACAAAAATCTCCTCAACTCCCCTCGGCCTCTTCTACCCCTGACATCAAATCAAGGCCCCCCTCCCCCTCACCCCGGTGACGGACCCCTCAACCAATGGGAAAGCTGGCTTCCCATCCACCCTATCTACGCCCCTCAATCTTGCACATCTCCATCAGATCCTCTCTCAACCTTCGCTGCGCCAATCCTGCCTCGTAGCCCAGACCTGCATCGCAGGCAGGTCTCAGACCCACAGCAGGAGGGAGGGAGCTGGGGGAGCTCGGGCAAAGGGTGGGGTGGATGAGGAATGGGGGTGACGCTGGTGCCTGCCTCACGCTGGGCACATAGGGACTCACAGCCTGGGCCCTCGGAGAAACTCAAGAGGTACAGCATGGCGTAGAAGAGCTCGTTGCCAGCACACATCAGGAAGAGGAACTTCTGCAAGAGACAGAGAGAGGCAGGAGATCAGAGACTTGGCTGCCGGCCTCCCACAGGGACAACAGATGCTACAGCCCAGAAAACAGGTGGTGAACATACAAACCAGGGAAACATTCAAAGGCTGCAGATTCCATCACTCCGCACACACCATGTGTAACCCTGCACGGTTATTAATCCAGTCTCCATTCCCCCGCTCTCTCTCTCTCTCTCTGTAACCCCGCACGGTTATTAATCCAGTCCCCATTCCCCCGCTCTCTCTCTCTCTCTGTAACCCTGCACGGTTATTAATCCAGTCCCCATTCCCCCGCTCTCTCTCTCTCTGTAACCCTGCACGGTTATTAATCCAGTCCCCATTCCCCCGCTCTCTCTCTCTCTCTCTCTGTAACCCTGCACGGTTATTAATCCAGTCCCCATTCCCCCGCTCTCTCTCTCTCTCTCTCTGTAACCCTGCACGGTTATTAATCCAGCCCCATTCCCCCGCTCTCTCTCTCTCTCTGTAACCCTGCACGGTTATTAATCCAGTCCCCATTCCCCCGCTCTCTCTCTCTCACTCTCTGTAACCCTGCACGGTTATTAATCCAGTCCCCATTCCCCCGCTCTCTCTCTCTCTCTCTCTGTAACCCTGCACGGTTATTAATCCAGTCCCCATTCCCCCGCTCTCTCTCTCTCTCTGTAACCCTGCACGGTTATTAATCCAGTCCCCATTCCCCCGCTCTCTCTCCCTCTCTCTGTAACCCAGCACGGTTATTAATCCAGTCCCCATTCCCCCGCTCTCTCTCTCTCTGTAACCCTGCACATTTATTAATCCAGTCCCCATTCCCCCGCTCTCTCTCTCTCTCTGTAACCCTGCACGGTTATTAATCCAGTCCCCATTCCCCCGCTCTCTCTCTCTCTCTGTAACCCTGCACGGTTATTAATCCAGTCCCCATTCCCCCGCTCTCTCTCCCTCTCTCTCTCTCTGTAACCCTGCACGGTTATTAATCCAGTCCCCATTCACCCGCAATCTCTCTCTCTCTCTCTCTGTAACCCTGCATGGTTATTAATCCAGTCCCCATTACCCGGCTCTCTCTCTCTGTAACCCAGCATGCTTATTAATCCAGTCCCCATTCCCCCGCTCTCTCTCCCTCTCTCTCTCACTGTAACCCAGCACGCTTATTAATCCAGTCCCCATTCACCCGCACTCTCTCTCTCTCTCTCTCTCTCTGTAACCCTGCACGGTTATTAATCCAGTCCCCATTCCCCCGCTCTCTCTCTCTGTAACCCTGCACGGTTATTAATCCAGTCCCCATTCCCCCGTTCTCTCTCTCTCTGTAACCCTGCACGGTTATTAATCCAGTCCCCATTCCCCCACTCTCTCTCTCTCTGTAACCCTGCACGGTTATTAATCCAGTCCCCATTCCCCCGCTCTCTCTCTCTCTGTAACACTGCACGGTTATTAATCCAGTCCCCATTCCCCCGCTCTCTCTCTCTCTGTAACCCTGCACGGATATTAATCCAGTCCCCATTCCCCCGCTCTCTCTCTCTCTATCTCTCTGTAACCCTGCACGGTTAATAATCCAGTCCCCATTCCCCCGCTCTCTCTCTCTCTGTAACCCTGCACGTTTATTAATCCAATTCCATTCCCCCGCTCTCTCTCTCTCTCTCTGTAACCCTGCACGTTTATTAATCTGGTCCCCATACCCCCGCTTTCTCTCTCTCACTGTAACCCTGCACGGTTATCAATCCAGTCCCCATTCCCCCGACTCTCTCTCTCTCTCTCTGTAACCCTGCACGGTTATTAATCCAGTCCCCATTCCCCCGCTCTATCTCTCTCTCTCTCTCTGTAACCCTGCACGGTTATTAATCCAGTCCCCATTCCCCCGCTCTCTCTCTCTCTGTAAACCTGCACAGTTATTAATCCAGTCCCCATTCCCCCGCTCTCTCTCTCTCTCTCTCTGTAACCCTGCACGGTTATTAATCCAGTCCCCATTCCCCCACTCTCTCTCTCCCTCTCTCTGTGTAACCCTGCACGTTTATTAATCCAATCCCCATTCCCTCGTTCTCTGTCTCTCTCTCTGTGTAACCTTGCACGGTTATTTATCCAGTCCCCATTCCCCCACACTCTCTCTCTCTGTAACCCTGCACGTTTATTAATCCAGTCCCCATTTCCCCGCTCTCTCTCTCTCTCTCTCTGTAACCCTGCACGGTTATTAAAACAGTCCCCATTCCCCCGCTCTCTCTCTCTCTCTCTCTGTAACCCTGCACGGTTATTAATCCAGTCCCCATTTCCCCGCTCTCTCTCTCTCTCTGTAACCATGCACTGTTATTAATCCAGTTCCCATTCCCCCGCTCTCTCTCTCTCTCTGTAACCATGCACTGTTATTAATCCAGTTCCCATTCCCCCGCTCTCTCTCTCTCTCTCTCTCTCTCTCTGTAACCCTGCACGGTTATTAATCCAGTCCCCAATGCCCTGCTCTCTCTCTCTCTCTCTCTCTGTAACACTGCACGGTTATTAATCCAGTTCCCATTCCCCCGCTCTCTCTCTCTCTCTGTAACCCTGCACGGTTATTAATCCAGTCCCCATTACCCAGCTCTCTCTCTCTCTCTGTAACCCTGCACGGTTATTAATCCAGTCCCCATTACCCAGCTCTCTCTCTCTCTGTAACCCTGCACGGTTATTAATCCAGTCCCCATTCCCCCACTCTCTCTCTCTGTAACCCTGCACGTTTATTAATCCAGTCCCCATTACCCAGCTCTATCTCTCTGTAACCCTGCACGTTTATTAATCCAGTCCCCATTCCCCCGCTCTCTCTCTCTGTAACCCTGCACGGTTATTAATCCAGTCCCCATTCCCCCGCTCTCTCTCTCTCTGTAACCCTGCACGGTTATAAATCCAGTCCCCATTCCCCCGCTCTCTCTCTCTCTCTCTCTGTAACCCTGCACATTTATTTTTCAATCCCCATTCCCCCGCTCTCTCTCTCTCTGTCACCCTGCACGGTTATTAATCCAGTCCGCATTCCCTAGCTCTCTCCCTCTCTCTCTGTAACCCTTCACGGTTATTAATCCAGTCTCCACTCCCCCACTCTCTCTCTCTCTCTGTAACCCAGCACTGTTATTAATCCAGTCCCCATTCCCCCGCTCTCTCTCTCTCTGTAACCCTGCACAGTTATTAATCCAGTCCCCATTCCCCCGCTCTCTCTCTCTCTCTCTCTGTAACCCTGCACGGTTATTAATCCAGTCCCCATTCCCCCGCTCTCTCTCTCCCTCTCTCTGTGTAACCCTGCACGTTTATTAATCCAATCCCCATTCCCTCGTTCTCTGTCTCTCTCTCTGTGTAACCTTGCACGGTTATTTATCCAGTCCCCATTCCCCCACACTCTCTCTCTCTGTAACCCTGCACGGTTATTAATCCAGTCCCCATTGCCCCGCTCTCTCTCTCTCTCTCTGTAACCCTGCACGGTTATTAATCCAGTCCCCATTCCCCCGCTCTCTCTCTCTCTGTAACCCCGCACGGTTATTATTCCAGTCCCCATTCCCACGCTCTCTCTGTCTCTCTCTGTAACACTGCACAGGTATTAATCCAGTCCCCCTTCCACCGCTCGCTCTCTCTCTCTCTCTCTCTGTAATCCTGCACGTTTATTAATCCAGTCCCCATTCCCCCGCTCTCTCTCTCTCTCTCTGTAATCCTGCACGTTTATTAATCCAGTCCCCATTCCCCCGCTCTCTCTCTCTCTGTAACCCTGCACGGTTATTAATACAGTCTCCATTCCCGCGCTCTCTCTCTCTCTCTCTCTGTAATCCTGCACGTTTATTAATCCAGTCCCCATTCCCCAGCTCTCTCTCTCTGTAACCCTGCACGGTTATTAATCCAGTCCCCATTCCCCAGCTCTCTCTCTCTCTGTAACCCTGCACGGTTATTAATCCAGTCCCCATTCCCCAGCTCTCTCTCTCTCTGTAACCCTGCACGGTTATTAATCCAGTCCCCATTCCCCCGCTCTACCTCTCTCTCTCTGTAACCCTGCACGGTTATTAATCCAGTCCCCATTCCCCCGCTCTCTCTCTCTCTCTCTGTAACCCTGCACGGTTATTAATCCAGTCCCCATTCCCCCGCTCTCTCTTTCTCTGTAACCCTGCACGGTTATTATTCCAGTCTCCATTCGCCCGCTCGCTCTGTCTCTCTCTCTGTAACCCTGCACGGTTATTAATCCAGTCTCCATTCCCACGCTCTCTCTCTCTCTATCTCTCTGTAACCCTGCACGGTTATTAATCCAGTCTCCATTCCCCCGCTCTCTCTCCCTCTCTCTCTCGGTAACCCTGCATGATTATTAATCCAGTCCCCATTCCCCCGCTCACTCTCTCTCTCTCTCTCTGTAACCCTGCACGGTTATTAATCCAGTCCCCATTCCCCAGCTCTCTCTCTCTCTCTCTGTAACCCTGCACATTTATTAATCTAGTCCCCATTCCCCCGCCCTCTCTCTCTCTCTGTAACCCTGCACGGTTATTAATCCAGTCCCCATTCCCCCGCTCTCTCTCTCTCTCTGTAACCCTGCACGGTTATTAATCCAGTCCCCATTCCCCCGCTCTCTCTCTCTCTCTGTAACCCTGCACGGTTATTAATCCAGTCTCCATTCCCCCGCTCTCTCTCTCTCTGTAACCCTGCACGGTTATTAATCGAGTCCCCATTCCCCGCTCTCTCTCTCTCTCTGTAACCCTGCACATTTATTAATCCAGTCCCCATTCCCCCGCTCTCTCTCTCTCTGTAACCCTGAATGCTTATTAATCCTGTCCCCATTCCCTCGCTCTCTCTCTCTCTCTGTAACACTGCACGGTTATTAATACAGTGCCCATTCGCCCGCTCTCTCTCCTTCCCTCTGAAACCCTGCACGGTTATTAATCCAGTCCCCATTCCCCCGCTCTCTCTCTCTCTCTGTAACCCTGCACGCTTATTAATCCAGTCCCCATTTCCCGGCTCGCTCTCTCTCTCTCGGTAACACTGCACGGTTATTAATACAGTGCCCATTTGCCCGCTCTCTCTCTCTCTCTGGAACACTGCACGGTTATTAATCCAGTCCCCATTCCCCCCGCTCTCTCTCTCTCTGTAACCCTGCACGGTTATTAATCCAGTCCCCATTCCCCGACTCCCTCTCTCTCTGTAACCCTGCACGTTTATTAATCCAGTCCCCATTCCCCCGCTCTCTCTCTCTCTCTGTAACCCTGCACGGTTATTAATCCAGTCCCCATTACCCCACTCTCTCTCTCTCTCTCTGTAGCCCTGCACGGTTATTAATCCAGTCCCCATTCCCCCGCTCTCTCTCTCTCTGTAACCCTGCACGGTTATTAATCCAATTCCCATTCCCTCGCTCTCTCTCTTTGTAACACTGCACGCTTATTAATCCAGTCCCCATTCCCCTGCTCTCTATCTCACTATATAACCCTGCACGGTTATTAATCCAGTCCCCATTCCCCCGCTCTCTCTCCCTCTCTCTCTGTAACCCTGCACGGTTATTAATCCAGTCCCCATTCCCCCGCTCTCTCTCTCTCTCTCTCTCTGGAACCCTGCACGGTTATTAATCCAGTCCCCATTCCCCCGCTCTCTCTCTCTCACTGTAACACAGCACGTTTATTAATCCAGTTCCCATTCACCCGCTCTCTCTCTCTCTGTAACCCTGCACGGTTATTAATCCAATCCCAATTCACCCGCTCTCTCTCTCTCTGTAACCCTGCATGGTTATTAATCCAGTCCCCATTCCCCCGCTCTCTCTCTCTCTCTCTCTTTCTGTAACCCTGCACGGTTACTAATCCAATCCCCATTCCCCCGCTCTCTCTCTCTCTGTAACCCTGCACGGTTATTAATCCAGTCCCCATTCCCCCGTTCCCTCTCTCTCTCTCTCTGTAACCCTGCACGGTTATTAATCCCGTCCCCATTCCCCCGCTCTCTCTCTCTCTGTCTCCGTAACCAGGCACGGTTATTAATCCAGTCCCCATTCCCCCGCTCTCTCTCTCTGTAACCCTGCACGGTTATTAATCCAGTCCCCATTCCCCCGCTCTCTCTCTCTCTGTAACCCTGCACGGTTATTAATCCAGTCCCCATTCCCCCGCTCTCTCTCTCTCTCTGTAACCCTGCACGGTTATTAATCTAGTACCCATTCCCCCGCTCTCCCTCTCTCTCTCTGTAACCCTGCACGGTTATTAATCCAGTCTCCATTCCCCCGCTCTCTCTCTCACTCTGTAATCCTGCACGGTTATTAATCCAGTCTCCACTCCCCCACTCACTCTCTCTCTGTAACCCTGCACGGTTATTAATCTAGTACCCATTCCCCCGCTCTCCCTCTCTCTCTCTGTAACCCTGCACGGTTATTAATCCAGTCTCCACTCCCCCACTCACTCTCTCTCTGTAACCCTGCACGGTTATTAATCTAGTACCCATTCCCCCGCTCTCCCTCTCTCTCTCTGTAACCCTGCACGGTTATTAATCCAGTCTCCATTCCCCCGCTCTCTCTCTCACTCTGTAACCCTGCACGGTTATTAATCCAGTCCCCATTCCCCTGCTCGCTCTCTCTCTCTCTCTCTCTCTGTAACACTGCACGTTTATTAATCCAGTCCCCATTCCCCCGCTCTCTCTCTCTCTGTAACCCTGCACATTTATTTTTCGATTCCCCATTCCCCCCGCTCCCTCTCCCTCCCTCTGAAACCCTGCACGGTTATTAATCCAGTCCCCATTCACCCCCACTCTCTCTCTCTCTCTCTCTGTAACCCTGCACGGTTATTAATCCAGTCCCCATTCCCCCGCTCTCTCTCTCTCTGTAACCCTGCACGTTTATTAATCCAATTCCCATTCCCCCGCTCTCTCTCTCCCTGTCTGTAACCCTGCACGGTTATTAATCCAGTCTCCATTCCCCCGCTCTCTCTCTCTCTCTCTCTCTCTGTAACCCTGCACGGTTATTAATCCAGTCTCCATTCCCCCGCTCTCTCTCTCTCTCTCTCTGTAACCCTGCACGGTTATTAATCCAGTCTCCATTCCCCCGCTCCCTCTCTCTCTCTCTCTGTAAATCTGCACGGTTATTAATCCAGTCGCGATTCCACCACTCTCTCTCTATATAACCCTGCACGGTTATTAATCCAGTCTCCATTCCCCCGCGCTCTCTCTCTCTCTCTCTCTCTAACCCTGCATGGTTATTAATCCAATCCTCATTCCCCCGCTCCCTCTCTCTCTCTCTCTGTAACCCTGCACATTTATTAATCTATTCCCCATTCCCCCGCTCTCTCTCTCTCTCTCTCTGTAACCCTGCACGCTTATTAATCCAGTCCCAATTCTCCCGCTCTCTCTCTCTCTCTGTAAATCTGCACGGTTATTGATCCAGTCGCGATTCCACCACTCTCTCTCTCTCTCTATATAACCCTGCACGGTTATTAATCCAGTCTCCATTCCCCCGCTCTCTCTCTCTCTCTCTCTCGGTAACCCTGCACCGTTATTAATCCAGTCCCCATTCCCCCGCTCCCTCTCTCTCTCTCTCTCTCTGTAAATCTGCACGGTTATTGATCCAGTCGCGATTCCACCACTCTCTCTCTCTCTCTATATAACCCTGCACGGTTATTAATCCAGTCTCCATTCCCCCGCTCTCTCTCTCTCTCTCTCTCTGTAACCCTGCACGGTTATTAATCCAGTCCCCATTCCCCCGCTCTCTCTCTCTCTCTCTCTCTCTCTCTGTAACCCTGCACGGTTATTAATCCAGTCCCCATTCCCCCGCTCTCTCTCTCTCTCTCTCTCTGTAACCCTGCACGGTTATTAATCCAGTCTCCATTCCCCCGCTCTCTCTCTCTCTCTCGGTAACCCTGCACCGTTATTAATCCAGTCTCCATTCCCCCGCTCCCTCTGTCTCTCTGTAACCCTGCCCGTTTATTACTCCAGTCCCCATTCACCCGCTCTCTCTCTCTCTCTCTCTGTAACCCTGCACGGTTATTAATCCAGTCCTCATTCCCCCGCTCTCTGTCTCTCTCTGTAACCCTGCACGGTTATTAATCCAGTCACCATTCCCCCGCTCTCTCTCTCTCTGTAACCCTGCACGGTTATTAATCCAGTCCCCATTCCCCCGCTCTCTCTCTCTCTCTCTCTCTCTGTAACCCTGCACGGTTATTAATCCAGTCCCCATTCTCCCGCTCTCTCTCTCTCTCTGTAACCCTGCACGGTTATTAATCCAGTCCCCATTCCCCCGCTCTCTCTCTCTCTCTCACTCGCTGTAACCCTGCACGGTTATTAATCCAGTCCCCATTCCCTCCCTCGCTCTCTCTCTGTAACACTGCACGGTTATTAATCCAGTCCCCATTCCCCCGCTCTCTCTCTCTCTGTAACCCTGCACGGATATTAATCCAGTCCCCATTCCCCCGCTCTCTCTCTCTCTATCTCTCTGTAACCCTGCACGGTTAATAATCAAGTCCCCATTCCCCCGCTCTCTCTCTCTCTGTAACCCTGCACGTTTATTAATCCAATTCCATTCCCCCGCTCTCTCTCTCTCTCTCTGTAACCCTGCACGGTTATTAATCCAGTCCCCATCTCCCCGCTCTCTCGCTCTCTGTAACCCTGCACGGTTATCAATCCAGTCCCCATTCCCCCGCTCTCTCTCTCTCTCTGTAACCCTGCACGGTTATTAATCCAGTCCCCATTCCCCCGCTCTATCTCTCTCTCTCTCTCTGTAACCCTGCACGGTTATTAATCCAGTGCCCATTCCCCCGCTCTCTTTCTCTCTCTCTCTTTGTAACCCTGCACGGTTATTAATCCAGTCCCCATTCCCCCGCTCTCTCTCTCTCTCTCTGTAACCCTGCACGGTTATTAATCCAGTCCCCATTCCCCCGCTCTCGTTCTCTCTCTGTAACCCTGCACGTTTATTAATCCAGTCCCCATTTCCCCGCTCTCTCTCTCTCTCTCTCTCTCTGTAACCCTGCACGGTTATTAAAACAGTCCCCATTCCCCCGCTCTCTCTCTCTCTCTCTCTGTAACCCTGCACGGTTATTAATCCAGTCCCCATTTCCCCGCTCTCTCTCTCTCTCTGTAACCATGCACTGTTATTAATCCAGTTCCCATTCCCCCGCTCTCTCTCTCTCTCTGTAACCATGCACTGTTATTAATCCAGTTCCCATTCCCCCGCTCTCTCTCTCTCTGTCACCCTGCACGGTTATTAATCCAGTCCGCATTCCCTAGCTCTCTCCCTCTCTCTCTGTAACCCTTCACGGTTATTAATCCAGTCTCCACTCCCCCACTCTCTCTCTCTCTCTGTAGCCCAGCACTGTTATTAATCCAGTCCCCATTCCCCCGCTCTCTCTCTCTCTGTAACCCTGCACAGTTATTAATCCAGTCCCCATTCCCCCGCTCTCTCTCTCTCTCTCTCTCTGTAACCCTGCACGGTTATTAATCCAGTCCCCATTCCCCCGCTCTCTCTCTCCCTCTCTCTGTGTAACCCTGCACGTTTATTAATCCAATCCCCATTCCCTCGTTCTCTGTCTCTCTCTCTGTGTAACCTTGCACGGTTATTTATCCAGTCCCCATTCCCCCACATTCTCTCTCTGTAACCCTGCACGGTTATTAATCCAGTCCCCATTGCCCCGCTCTCTCTCTCTCTCTCTGTAACCCTGCACGGTTATTAATCCAGTCCCCATTCCCCCACACTCTCTCTCTCTGTAACCCTGCACGGTTATTAATCCAATCACCATTCCCCCGCTCTCTCTCTCTGTCTCTGTAACCCTGCACGGTTATTAATCCAGTCCCCATTCCCCCGCTCTCTCTCTCTCTTTAACCCTGCACGGTTATTAATCCAGTCCCCATTCCCCCGCTCTCTCTCTCTCTGTAACCCCGCACGGTTATTATTCCAGTCCCCATTCCCACGCTCTCTCTGTCTCTCTCTGTAACATTGCACAGGTATTAATCCAGTCCCCCTTCCACCGCTCGCTCTCTCTCTCTCTCTCTCTGTAATCCTGCACGTTTATTAATCCAGTTCCCATTCCCCAGCTCTCTCTCTCTCTGCAACACTGCACGGTTATTAATCCAGTCCCCATCTCCCCGCACTCTCTCTCTCTCTGTAACCCTGCACGGTTATTAATCCAGTCCCCCATTCCCCCGCTCACTCTCTCTCTCTCTCTCTCTGTAACCCTGCACGGTTATTAATCCAGTCCCCATTCCCCCGTTCTCTCGCTCTCTCTCTCTGTAACCCTGCACGGTTATTAATCCAGTCCCCATTCCCCCGCTCTCTCTCTCTCTGTAACCCTGCACGGTTTTTAATCTAGTCCCCATTCCCCCGCTCTCCCTCTCTCTGTAACCCTGCACGGTTATTAATCCAGTCCCCATTCCCCCGCTCTCTCTCTCTCTCTCTCTGTAACCCTGCACGGTTTTTAATCCAGTCCCCATTCCCTCGCTCTCTCTCTCTCTCTGTAACAATGCACGGTTATTAATCCAGTCCCCATTCCCCCGCTCTCTCTCTCTCTCTCTCTGTAACCCTGCACGGTTATTAATCCAGTCCCCATTCCCTCGCTTTCTCTCTCTTTCTCTGTAACCCTGCACGGTTATTAATCCAGTCCCCATTCCCCCGCTCCCACTCCCTCCCTCTGAAACCCTGCACGGTTGTTAATCCAGTCCCCATTCCCCCGCTCTCTCTCTCTCTGTAACCCTGCACGGTTATTAATCCAGTCCCCATTCCCTCCCTCGCTCTCTCTCTGTAACACTGCACGGTTATTAATCCAGTCGCCATTCCCCCGCTCTCTCTCTCTCTGTAACCCTGCACGGATATTAATCCAGTCCCCATTCCCCCGCTCTCTCTCTCTCTATCTCTCTGTAACCCTGCACGGTTAATAATCCAGTCCCCATTCCCCCCGCTCTCTCTCTCTCTGTAACCCTGCACGTTTATTAATCCAATTCCATTCCCCCGCTCTCTCTCTCTCTCTCTGTAACCCTGCACGTTTATTAATCTGGTCCCCATACCCCCGCTTTCTCTCTCTCTCTCTCTCTCTGTAACCATGCACGGTTATTAATCCAGTCCCCATTCCCCCGCTCTCTCTCTCTCTCTCTCTCTCTGTAACCATGCACGGTTATTAATCCAGTCCCCATCTCCCCGCTCTCTCGCTCTCTGTAACCCTGCACGGTTATCAATCCAGTCCCCATTCCCCCGCTCTCGCTCTCTCTCTCTGTAAACCCTGCACGGTTATTAATCCAGTCCCCATTCCCCCGCTCTATCTCTCTCTCTCTCTCTGTAAACCCTGCACGGTTATTAATCCAGTGCCCATTCCCCCGCTCTCGTTCTCTCTCTGTAACCCTGCACGTTTATTAATCCAGTCCCCATTTCCCCGCTCTCTCTCTCTCTCTCTCTGTAACCCTGCACGGTTATTAAAACAGTCCCCATTCCCCCCGCTCTCTCTCTCTCTCTCTCTCTGTAACCCTGCACGGTTATTAATCCAGTCCCCATTTCCCCGCTCTCTCTCTCTCTCTGTAACCATGCACTGTTATTAATCCAGTTCCCATTCCCCCGCTCTCTCTCTCTCTCTGTAACCATGCACTGTTATTAATCCAGTTCCCATTCCCCCGCTCTCTCTCTCTCTCTCTCTCTCTCTGGAACCCTGCACGGTTATTAATCCAGTCCCCAATGCCCTGCTCTCTCTCTCTCTCTCTCTGTAACACTGCACGGTTATTAATCCAGTTCCCATTCCCCCGCTCTCTCTCTCTCTCTGTAACCCTGCACGGTTATTAATCCAGTCCCCATTACCCAGCTCTCTCTCTCTCTCTGTAACCCTGCACGGTTATTAATCCAGTCCCCATTACCCAGCTCTCTCTCTCTCTGTAACCCTGCACGGTTATTAATCCAGTCCCCATTCCCCCACTCTCTCTCTCTGTAACCCTGCACGTTTATTAATCCAGTCCCCATTACCCAGCTCTATCTCTCTGTAACCCTGCACGTTTATTAATCCAGTCCCCATTCCCCCGCTCTCTCTCTCTGTAACCCTGCACGGTTATTAATCCAGTCCCCATTCCCCCGCTCTCTCTCTCTCTGTAACCCTGCACGGTTATTAATCCAGTCCCCATTCCCCCGCTCTCTCTCTCTCTCTCTCTGTAACCCTGCACATTTATTTTTCAATCCCCATTCCCCCGCTCTCTCTCTCTCTCTGTCACCCTGCACGGTTATTAATCCAGTCCGCATTCCCTAGCTCTCTCCCTCTCTCTCTGTAACCCTTCACGGTTATTAATCCAGTCTCCACTCCCCCACTCTCTCTCTCTCTCTGTAGCCCAGCACTGTTATTAATCCAGTCCCCATTCCCCCGCTCTCTCTCTCTCTGTAACCCTGCACAGTTATTAATCCAGTCCCCATTTCCCCGCTCTCTCTCTCTCTCTCTCTGTAACCCTGCACGGTTATTAATCCAGTCCCCATTCCCCCGCTCTCTCTCTCCCTCTCTCTGTGTAACCCTGCACGTTTATTAATCCAATCCCCATTCCCTCGTTCTCTGTCTCTCTCTCTGTGTAACCTTGCACGGTTATTTATCCAGTCCCCATTCCCCCACATTCTCTCTCTGTAACCCTGCACGGTTATTAATCCAGTCCCCATTGCCCCGCTCTCTCTCTCTCTCTCTGTAACCCTGCACGGTTATTAATCCAGTCCCCATTCCCCCACACTCTCTCTCTCTGTAACCCTGCACGGTTATTAATCCAATCACCATTCCCCCGCTCTCTCTCTCTGTCTCTGTAACCCTGCACGGTTATTAATCCAGTCCCCATTCCCCCGCTCTCTCTCTCTCTTTAACCCTGCACGGTTATTAATCCAGTCCCCATTCCCCCGCTCTCTCTCTCTCTGTAACCCCGCACGGTTATTATTCCAGTCCCCATTCCCACGCTCTCTCTGTCTCTCTCTGTAACACTGCACAGGTATTAATCCAGTCCCCCTTCCACCGCTCGCTCTCTCTCTCTCTCTCTCTGTAATCCTGCACGTTTATTAATCCAGTCCCCATTCCCCCGCTCTCTCTCCTTCTCTCTCTCTGTAACCCTGCACGGTTATTAATCCAGTCCCCATTCCCCCGCTCTCTCTCTCTCTCTCCCTCTCTGTAACCCTGCACGGTTATTAATCCAGTCCCCATTCCCCCGCTCTCTCTCTCTCTGTAACCCTGCACGGTTATTAATCCAGTTCCCATTCCCCCGCTCTCTCTCCCTCTCTCTCTCTGTAACCCTGCACGTTTATTAATCCAGTTCCCATTCCCCAGCTCTCTCTCCTCTCTGCAACACTGCACGGTTATTAATCCAGTCCCCCATCTCCCCGCTCTCTCTCTCTCTCTGTAACCCTGCACGGTTATTAATCCAGTCCCCATTCCCCCGCTCTCTCTCTCTCTCTCTCTGTAACCCTGCACGGTTATTAATCCAGTCCCCATTCCCCCGCTCTCTCTCTCTCTCTCTCTGTAACCCTGCACGGTTATTAATCCAGTCTCCATTCCCCCACTCTCTCTCTATCTCTCTGTAACCCTGCACGGTTATTAATCCAGTCCCCATTCCCCGCTCTCTCTCTCTCTCTCTCTGTAACCCTGCACGGTTATTAATCCAGTCCCCATTCCCCCGTTCTCTCGCTCTCTCTCTCTGTAACCCTGCACGGTTATTAATCCAGTCCCCCATTCCCCCGCTCTCTCTCTCTCTGTAACCCTGCACGGTTTTTAATCTAGTCCCCATTCCCCCGCTCTCCCTCTCTCTCTCTGTAACCCTGCACGGTTATTAATCCAGTCCCCATTCCCTCGCTTTCTCTCTCTCTCTCTGTAACCCTGCACGGTTATTAATCCAGTCCCCATTCCCCCGCTCTCTCTCTCTCTGTAACCCTGCACGGTTTTTAATCTAGTCCCCATTCCCCCGCTCTCCCTCTCTCTCTCTGTAACCCTGCACGGTTATTAATCCAGTCCCCATTCCCCCGCTCTCTCTCTCTCTGTAACCCTGCACGTTTATTAATCCAGTCCCCATTCCCCCGCTCCCACTCCCTCCCTCTGAAACCCTGCACGGTTGTTAATCCAGTCCCCATTCCCCCGCTCTCTCTCTCTCTCTCTCTCTCTGTAACCCTGCACGTTTATTAATCCAGTCCCCATTCCACCACTCTCTCTCTCTCTCTGTAACCCTGCATGGTTATTAATCCAGTCTCCATTCGCCCGCTCGCTCTGTCTCTCTCTCTGTAACCCTGCACGGTTATTAATCCAGTCTCCATTCCCACGCTCTCTCTCTCTCTCTATCTCTCTGTAACCCTGCACGGTTATTAATCCAGTCTCCATTCCCCCGCTCTCTCTCCCTCTCTCTCTCTGTAACCCTGCATGATTATTAATCCAGTCCCCATTCCCCCGCTCTCTCTCCCTCTCTCTCTCTGTAACCCTGCATGGTTATTAATCCAGTCTCCATTCGCCCGCTCGCTCTGTCTCTCTCTCTGTAACCCTGCACGGTTATTAATCCAGTCTCCATTCCCCAGCTCTCTCTCTCTCTCTCTCTGTAACCCTGCACATGTATTAATCTAGTCCCCATTCCCCCGCTCTCTCTCTCTCTCTGTAACCCTGCACGGTTATTAATCCAGTCCCCATTCCCCCGCTCTCTCTCTCTCTCTGTAACCCTGCACGGTTATTAATCCAGTCCCCATTCCCCCGCTCTCTCTCTCTCTCTGTAACCCTGCACGGTTATTAATCCAGTCTCCATTCCCCCGCTCTCTCTCTCTCTGTAACCCTGCACGGTTATTAATCGAGTCCCCATTCCCCGCTCTCTCTCTCTCTCTGTAACCCTGCACATTTATTAATCCAGTCCCCATTCCCCCGCTCTCTCTCTCTCTGTAACCCTGAATGCTTATTAATCCTGTCCCCATTCCCTCGCTCTCTCTCTCTCTCTGTAACACTGCACGGTTATTAATACAGTGCCCATTCGCCCGCTCTCTCTCCTTCCCTCTGAAACCCTGCACAGTTATTAATCCAGTCCCCATTCCCCCGCTCTCTCTCTCTCTCTCTGTAACCCTGCACGCTTATTAATCCAGTCCCCATTTCCCGGCTCTCTCTCTCTCTCTGTAACACTGCACGGTTATTAATACAGTGCCCATTTGCCCGCTCTCTCTCCTTCCCTCTGAAACCCTGCACGGTTATTAATCCAGTCCCCATTCCCCGCTCTCTCTCTCTCTCTGGAACACTGCACGGTTATCAATCCAGTCCCCATTCCCCCCGCTCTCTCTCTCTCTGTAACCCTGCACGGTTATTAATCCAGTCCCCATTCCCCGACTCCCTCTCTCTCTGTAACCCTGCACGTTTATTAATCCAGTCCCCATTCCCCCGCTCTCTCTCTCTCTCTGTAACCCTGCACAGTTATTAATCCAGTCCCCATTACCCCACTCTCTCTCTCTCTCTCTGTAGCCCTGCACGGTTATTAATCCAGTCCCCATTCCCCCGCTCTCTCTCTCTCTGTAACCCTGCACGGTTATTAATCCAATTCCCATTCCCTCGCTCTCTCTCTTTGTAACACTGCACGCTTATTAATCCAGTCCCCCATTCCCCTGCTCTCTATCTCACTATATAACCCTGCACGGTTATTAATCCAGTCCCCATTCCCCCGCTCTCTCTCCCTCTCTCTCTGTAACACAGCACGTTTATAATCCAGTCCCCATTCACCCGCTCTCTCTCTCTCTGTAACCCTGCAACGGTTATTAATCCAATCCCAATTCACCCGCTCTCTCTCTCTCTCTCTGTAACCCTGCACGGTTATTAATCCAGTCCCCATTCCCCCGCTCTCTCTCTCTCTCTCTTTCTGTAACCCTGCACGGTTACTAATCCAATCCCCATTCCCCCGCTCTCTCTCTCTCTGTAACCCTGCACGGTTATTAATCCAGTCCCCATTACCCAGCTCTCTCTCTCTCTCTGTAACCCTGCACGGTTATTAATCCAGTCCCCATTACCCAGCTCTCTCTCTCTCTGTAACCCTGCACGGTTATTAATCCAGTCCCCCATTCCCCCACTCTCTCTCTCTGTAACCCTGCACGTTTATTAATCCAGTCCCCATTACCCAGCTCTATCTCTCTGTAACCCTGCACGTTTATTAATCCAGTCCCCATTCCCCCGCTCTCTCTCTCTGTAACCCTGCACGGTTATTAATCCAGTCCCCATTCCCCCGCTCTCTCTCTCTCTGTAACCCTGCACGGTTATTAATCCAGTCCCCAGTCCCCCGCTCTCTCTCTCTCTCTCTCTGTAACCCTGCACATTTATTTTTCAATCCCCATTCCCCCGCTCTCTCTCTCTCTCTGTCACCCTGCACGGTTATTAATCCAGTCCGCATTCCCTAGCTCTCTCCCTCTCTCTCTGTAACCCTTCACGGTTATTAATCCAGTCTCCACTCCCCCACTCTCTCTCTCTCTCTGTAGCCCAGCACTGTTATTAATCCAGTCCCCATTCCCCCGCTCTCTCTCTCTCTGTAACCCTGCACAGTTATTAATCCAGTCCCCATTTCCCCGCTCTCTCTCTCTCTCTCTCTGTAACCCTGCACGGTTATTAATCCAGTCCCCATTCCCCCGCTCTCTCTCTCCCTCTCTCTGTGTAACCCTGCACGTTTATTAATCCAATCCCCATTCCCTCGTTCTCTGTCTCTCTCTCTGTGTAACCTTGCACGGTTATTTATCCAGTCCCCATTCCCCCACATTCTCTCTCTGTAACCCTGCACGGTTATTAATCCAGTCCCCATTGCCCCGCTCTCTCTCTCTCTCTCTGTAACCCTGCACGGTTATTAATCCAGTCCCCATTCCCCCACACTCTCTCTCTCTGTAACCCTGCACGGTTATTAATCCAATCACCATTCCCCCGCTCTCTCTCTCTGTCTCTGTAACCCTGCACGGTTATTAATCCAGTCCCCATTCCCCCGCTCTCTCTCTCTCTTTAACCCTGCACGGTTATTAATCCAGTCCCCATTCCCCCGCTCTCTCTCTCTCTGTAACCCCGCACGGTTATTATTCCAGTCCCCATTCCCACGCTCTCTCTGTCTCTCTCTGTAACACTGCACAGGTATTAATCCAGTCCCCCTTCCACCGCTCGCTCTCTCTCTCTCTCTCTCTGTAATCCTGCACGTTTATTAATCCAGTCCCCATTCCCCAGCTCTCTCTCTCTCTCTCTCTGTAACCCTGCACGGTTATTAATCCAGTCCCCATTCCCCCGCTCTCTCTCTCTCTGTAACCCTGCACGGTTATTAATCCAGTTCCCATTCCCCAGCTCTCTCTCTCTCTGCAACACTGCACGGTTATTAATCCAGTCCCCATCTCCCCGCTCTCTCTCTCTCTCTGTAACCCTGCACGGTTATTAATCCAGTCCCCATTCCCCCGCTCTCTCTCTCTCTCTCTCTGTAACCCTGCACGGTTATTAATCCAGTCCCCATTCCCCCGCTCTCTCTCTCTCTCTCTCTCTGTAACCCTGCACGGTTATTAATCCAGTCTCCATTCCCCCACTCTCTCTCTATCTCTCTGTAACCCTGCACGGTTATTAATCCAGTCCCCATTCCCCCGCTCTCTCTCTCTCTCTCTCTGTAACCCTGCACGGTTATTAATCCAGTCCCCATTCCCCCGTTCTCTCGCTCTCTCTCTCTGTAACCCTGCACGGTTATTAATCCAGTCCCCATTCCCCCGCTCTCTCTCTCTCTGTAACCCTGCACGGTTTTTAATCTAGTCCCCATTCCCCCGCTCTCCCTCTCTCTCTCTGTAACCCTGCACGGTTATTAATCCAGTCCCCATTCCCTCGCTTTCTCTCTCTCTCTCTGTAACCCTGCACGGTTATTAATCCAGTCCCCATTCCCCCGCTCTCTCTCTCTCTGTAACCCTGCACGGTTTTTAATCTAGTCCCCATTCCCCCGCTCTCCCTCTCTCTCTCTGTAACCCTGCACGGTTATTAATCCAGTCCCCATTCCCCCGCTCTCTCTCTCTCTGTAACCCTGCACGTTTATTAATCCAGTCCCCATTCCCCCGCTCCCACTCCCTCCCTCTGAAACCCTGCACGGTTGTTAATCCAGTCCCCATTCCCCCGCTCTCTCTCTCTCTCTCTGTAACCCTGCACGTTTATTAATCCAGTCCCCATTCCACCACTCTCTCTCTCTCTCTGTAACCCTGCATGGTTATTAATCCAGTCTCCATTCGCCCGCTCGCTCTGTCTCTCTCTCTGTAACCCTGCACGGTTATTAATCCAGTCTCCATTCCCACGCTCTCTCTCTCTCTCTATCTCTCTGTAACCCTGCACGGTTATTAATCCAGTCTCCATTCCCCCGCTCTCTCTCCCTCTCTCTCTCTGTAACCCTGCATGATTATTAATCCAGTCCCCATTCCCCCGCTCTCTCTCCCTCTCTCTCTCTGTAACCCTGCATGGTTATTAATCCAGTCTCCATTCGCCCGCTCGCTCTGTCTCTCTCTCTGTAACCCTGCACGGTTATTAATCCAGTCTCCATTCCCCAGCTCTCTCTCTCTCTCTCTGTAACCCTGCACATGTATTAATCTAGTCCCCATTCCCCCGCTCTCTCTCTCTCTCTGTAACCCTGCACGGTTATTAATCCAGTCCCCATTCCCCCGCTCTCTCTCTCTCTCTGTAACCCTGCACGGTTATTAATCCAGTCCCCATTCCCCCGCTCTCTCTCTCTCTCTGTAACCCTGCACGGTTATTAATCCAGTCTCCATTCCCCCGCTCTCTCTCTCTCTGTAACCCTGCACGGTTATTAATCGAGTCCCCATTCCCCGCTCTCTCTCTCTCTCTGTAACCCTGCACATTTATTAATCCAGTCCCCATTCCCCCGCTCTCTCTCTCTCTGTAACCCTGAATGCTTATTAATCCTGTCCCCATTCCCTCGCTCTCTCTCTCTCTCTGTAACACTGCACGGTTATTAATACAGTGCCCATTCGCCCGCTCTCTCTCCTTCCCTCTGAAACCCTGCACAGTTATTAATCCAGTCCCCATTCCCCCGCTCTCTCTCTCTCTCTCTGTAACCCTGCACGCTTATTAATCCAGTCCCCATTTCCCGGCTCTCTCTCTCTCTCTGTAACACTGCACGGTTATTAATACAGTGCCCATTTGCCCGCTCTCTCTCCTTCCCTCTGAAACCCTGCACGGTTATTAATCCAGTCCCCATTCCCCCGCTCTCTCTCTCTCTCTGGAACACTGCACGGTTATCAATCCAGTCCCCATTCCCCCGCTCTCTCTCTCTCTGTAACCCTGCACGGTTATTAATCCAGTCCCCATTCCCCGACTCCCTCTCTCTCTGTAACCCTGCACGTTTATTAATCCAGTCCCCATTCCCCCGCTCTCTCTCTCTCTCTGTAACCCTGCACAGTTATTAATCCAGTCCCCATTACCCCACTCTCTCTCTCTCTCTCTGTAGCCCTGCACGGTTATTAATCCAGTCCCCATTCCCCCGCTCTCTCTCTCTCTGTAACCCTGCACGGTTATTAATCCAATTCCCATTCCCTCGCTCTCTCTCTTTGTAACACTGCACGCTTATTAATCCAGTCCCCATTCCCCTGCTCTCTATCTCACTATATAACCCTGCACGGTTATTAATCCAGTCCCCATTCCCCCGCTCTCTCTCCCTCTCTCTCTGTAACACAGCACGTTTATTAATCCAGTCCCCATTCACCCGCTCTCTCTCTCTCTGTAACCCTGCACGGTTATTAATCCAATCCCAATTCACCCGCTCTCTCTCTCTCTCTGTAACCCTGCACGGTTATTAATCCAGTCCCCATTCCCCCGCTCTCTCTCTCTCTCTCTTTCTGTAACCCTGCACGGTTACTAATCCAATCCCCATTCCCCCGCTCTCTCTCTCTCTGTAACCCTGCACGGTTATTAATCCAGTCCCCATTCCCCCGTTCCCTCTCTCTCTCTCTCTGTAACCCTGCACGGTTATTAATCCCGTCCCCATTCCCCCGCTCTCTCTCTCTCTGTCTCCGTAACCAGGCACGGTTATTAATCCAGTCCCGATTCCCCCGCTCTCTCTCTCTCTCTCTCTCTCTGTAAGCCTGCACGCTTATTAATCCAGTCCCCATTCCCCCGCTCTCTCTCTCTGTAACCCTGCACGGTTATTAATCCAGTCCCCATTCCCCCGCTCTCTCTCTCTCTGTAACCCTGCACGGTCATTAATCCAGTCCCCATTCCCCCGCTCTCTCTCTCTCTGTAACCCTGCACGGTTATTAATCCAGTCCCCATTCCCCCGCTCTCTCTCTCTCTCTGTAACCCTGCACGGTTATTAATCTAGTACCCATTCCCCCGCTCTCCCTCTCTCTCTCTGTAACCCTGCACGGTTATTAATCCAGTCTCCATTCCCCCGCTCTCTCTCTCACTCTGTAACCCTGCACGGTTATTAATCCAGTCTCCACTCCCCCACTCACTCTCTCTCTGTTACCCGGCACTGTTATTATTCCAGTCCCCATTCCCACGCTCTCTCTGTCTCTCTCTGTAACCCTGCACATTTATTAATCCAGTCCCCATTCCCCCGCACTCTCTCTCTCTCTCTCTGTAACCCTGCACGTTTATTAATCCAGTCCCCATTCCCCCGCTCTCTCTCTCTCTGTAACCCTGCACAGTTATTAATCCAGTCCCCATTCCCCCGCTCTCTCTCTCTCTGTAACCCTGCACATTTATTTTTCGATTCCCCATTCCCCCGCTCCCTCTCCCTCCCTCTGAAACCCTGCACGGTTATTAATCCAGTCCCCATTCACCCCCACTCTCTCTCTCTCTCTCTCTCTGTAACCCTGCACGGTTATTAATCCAGTCCCCATTCCCCCGCTCTCTCTCTCTCTGTAACCCTGCACGTTTATTAATCCAATTCCCATTCCCCCGCTCTCTCTCTCTCCCTGTCTGTAACCCTGCACGGTTATTAATCCAGTCTCCATTCCCCCGCTCTCTCTCTCTCTCTCTCTCTCTCTCTGTAACCCTGCACGGTTATTAATCCAGTCTCCATTCCCCCGCTCTCTCTCTCTCTCTCTCTGTAACCCTGCACGGTTATTAATCCAGTCTCCATTCCCCCGCTCCCTCTCTCTCTCTCTCTGTAAATCTGCACGGTTATTAATCCAGTCGCGATTCCACCACTCTCTCTCTATATAACCCTGCACGGTTATTAATCCAGTCTCCATTCCCCCGCTCCCTCTCTCTCTCTCTCTGTAACCCTGCACATTTATTAATCTATTCCCCATTCCCCCGCTCTCTCTCTCTCTGTAACCCTGCACGGTTATTAATCCAGTCCCCATTCTCCCGCTCTCTCTCTCCCTCTCTCTCACTGTAACCCTGCACGCTTATTAATCCAGTCCCCATTCACCCGCTCTCCCTCTCTCTCACTGTAACCCTGCACGGTTATTAATCCAGTCCCCATTCCCCCGCTCTCTCTCTCTCTCTGTAACCCTGCATGCTTATTAATCCAGTCCCCATTCTCCCGCTCTCTCTCTCCCTCTCTCTCACTGTAACCCTGCACGCTTATTAATCCAGTCCCCATTCACCCGCTCTCCCTCTCTCTCACTGTAACCCTGCACGGTTATTAATCCAGACCCAATTCTCCCGCTCTCTCTCTCTCTCTGTAAATCTGCACGGTTATTGATCCAGTCGCAATTCCACCACTCTCTCTCTCTCTCTATATAACCCAGCACGGTTATTAATCCAGTCTCCATTCCCCCGCTCTCTCTCTCTCTCGCGGTAACCCTGCACCGTTATTAATCCAGTCCCCATTCCCCCGCTCCCTCTCTCTCTCTGTAACCCTGCACGATTATTAATCCAGTCCCCATTCCCCCGCTCCCTCTCTCTCTCTCTCTCTCTGTAAATCTGCACGGTTATTAATCCAGTCGCGATTCCACCACTCTCTCTCTATATAACCCTGCACGGTTATTAATCCAGTCTCCATTCCCCCGCTCTCTCTCTCTCTCTCTCTCTGTAACCCTGCACGGTTATTAATCCAGTCCCCATTCCCCCGCTCTCTCTCTCTCTCTCTCTCTGTAACCCTGCACGGTTATTAATCCAGTCCCCATTCCCCCGCTCTCTCTCTCTCCCTCTCTCTGTAACCCTGCACGGTTATTAATCCAGTCTCCATTCCCCCGCTCTCTCTCTCTCTCTCGGTAACCCTGCACCGTTATTAATCCAGTCTCCATTCCCCCGCTCCCTCTCTCTCTCTGTAACCCTGCCTGTTTATTACTCCAGTCCCCATTCACCCGCTCTCTCTCTCTCTCTCTGTAACCCTGCACGGTTATTAATCCAGTCCTCATTCCCCCGCTCTATGTCTCTCTCTGTAACCCTGCACGGTTATTAATCCAGTCCCCATTCCCCCGCTCTCTCTCTCTCTGTAACCCTGCACGGTTATTAATCCAGTCCCCATTCCCCCGCTCTCTCTCTCTCTCTCTCTCTCACTGTAACCCTGCACGGTTATTAATCCAGTCCCCATTCTCCCGCTCTCTCTCTCTCTCTGTAACCCTGCACGGTTATTAATCCAGTCCCCATTCCCCCGCTCTCTCTCTCTCTCTCTCTCTCTCTGTAACCCTGCACGGTTATTAATCCAGTCCCCATTCCCTCCCTCGCTCTCTCTCTCTCTCTCTCTCTGTAACCCTGCACGGTTATTAATCCTGTCCCCATTTCCCCGCTCTCTCTCTCTCTCTCTCTCTCTTTCTGTAACCCTGCACGGTTATTAATCGAGTCCCCATTCCCCCGCTCTCTCTACCTCTGCCTCTGTAACCCTACACGGTAATAAATCCAGTCCCCATTAGCACCCCCCTCTCTCTCTCTGTAAACCTGCACATTTATTGATCTATTCCCCATTCCCCCGCTCGCTCTCTCTCTGTAACCCTGCACACTTATTAATCCAGTCCCCATTCCCCAGCTCTCTCTCTCTCTCTCTGTAGCCCTGCACGGTTATTAATCCAGGCCCCATTCCCCCGCTCTCTCTCTCTCTCTCTAACCCTGCATGGTTATTAATCCAATCCTCATTCCCCCGCTCCCTCTCTCTCTCTCTCTGTAACCCTGCATGGTTATTAATCCAATCCCCATTCCCCCGCTCTCTCTCTCTCTCACTGTAACCCTGCACGGTTATTAATCCAGTCCCCATTCCCCCGCTCTCTCTCTCTGTAACCCTGCATGGTTATTAATCCAGTCCCCATTCCACCACTCTCTCTCTCTCTCTCTCTGTAACCCTGCACGCTTATTAATCCAATCCCCATTCACCCGCACACTCTCTCTCTGTAACTCTGCACGGTTATTATACCAGTCCCCATTTCCCCGCTCTCTCTCTCTCTCTCTGTAACCCTGCACGGTTATGAATCCAGTCTCCATTCCCCCTCTCTCTCTCTCTCTCTGTAACCCTGCACGGTTATTAATCCAGTCCCCATTCCCCCGTTCTCTCTCTCTCTGTAACCCTGCACGGTTATTAATCCAGTCCCCATTCCCCCGCTCTCTATCTCTCTGTAACCCTGCACGGTTATTAATCCAGTCCCCATTCCCCCGTTCTCTCTCTCTCTGTAACCCTGCACGGTTATTAATCCAGTCCCCATTCCCCCGCACTCTCTCTCTCTCTCTCGCTTTAACCCTGCACGCTTATTAATCCAGTCCCCATTCCCCCGCTCTCTCTCTCTCTCTCTGTAACCCTGCACGGTTATTAATCCAGTCCCCATTCCCCCGCTCTCTCTCTCTCTGTAACCCTGCACGGTTATTAATCCAGTCCCCATTCCCCCGCACTCTCTCTCTCTCTCTCGCTTTAACCCTGCACGGTTATTAATCCAGTCCCCATTCCCCCGCTCTCTCTCTCTCTGTAACCCTGCACGCTTATTAATCCAGTCCCCATTCCCCCGCTCTCTCTCTCTCTGTAACCCTGCACGCTTATTAATCCAGTCCCCATTCCCCCGCTCTCTCTCTCTCTGTAACCCTGCACGCTTATTAATCCAGTCCCCATTCCCCCGCTCTCTCTCTCTCTCTCGGTAACCCTGCACCGTTATTAATCCAGTCTCCATTCCCCCGCTCCCTCTCTCTCTCTGTAACCCTGCCTGTTTATTACTCCAGTCCCCATTCACCCGCTCTCTCTCTCTCTCTCTGTAACCCTGCACGGTTATTAATCCAGTCCTCATTCCCCCGCTCTATGTCTCTCTCTGTAACCCTGCACGGTTATTAATCCAGTCCCCATTCCCCCGCTCTCTCTCTCTCTGTAACCCTGCACGGTTATTAATCCAGTCCCCATTCCCCCGCTCTCTCTCTCTCTCTCTCTCTCACTGTAACCCTGCACGGTTATTAATCCAGTCCCCATTCTCCCGCTCTCTCTCTCTCTCTGTAACCCTGCACGGTTATTAATCCAGTCCCCATTCCCCCGCTCTCTCTCTCTCTCTCTCTCTCTCTGTAACCCTGCACGGTTATTAATCCAGTCCCCATTCCCTCCCTCGCTCTCTCTCTCTCTCTCTCTCTGTAACCCTGCACGGTTATTAATCCTGTCCCCATTTCCCCGCTCTCTCTCTCTCTCTCTCTCTCTTTCTGTAACCCTGCACGGTTATTAATCGAGTCCCCATTCCCCCGCTCTCTCTACCTCTGCCTCTGTAACCCTACACGGTAATAAATCCAGTCCCCATTAGCACCCTCCTCTCTCTCTCTGTAAACCTGCACATTTATTGATCTATTCCCCATTCCCCCGCTCGCTCTCTCTCTGTAACCCTGCACACTTATTAATCCAGTCCCCATTCCCCAGCTCTCTCTCTCTCTCTCTGTAGCCCTGCACGGTTATTAATCCAGGCCCCATTCCCCCGCTCTCTCTCTCTCTCTCTAACCCTGCATGGTTATTAATCCAATCCTCATTCCCCCGCTCCCTCTCTCTCTCTCTCTGTAACCCTGCATGGTTATTAATCCAATCCCCATTCCCCCGCTCTCTCTCTCTCTCACTGTAACCCTGCACGGTTATTAATCCAGTCCCCATTCCCCCGCTCTCTCTCTCTGTAACCCTGCATGGTTATTAATCCAGTCCCCATTCCACCACTCTCTCTCTCTCTCTCTCTGTAACCCTGCACGCTTATTAATCCAATCCCCATTCACCCGCACACTCTCTCTCTGTAACTCTGCACGGTTATTATACCAGTCCCCATTTCCCCGCTCTCTCTCTCTCTCTCTGTAACCCTGCACGGTTATGAATCCAGTCTCCATTCCCCCTCTCTCTCTCTCTCTCTGTAACCCTGCACGGTTATTAATCCAGTCCCCATTCCCCCGTTCTCTCTCTCTCTGTAACCCTGCACGGTTATTAATCCAGTCCCCATTCCCCCGCTCTCTATCTCTCTGTAACCCTGCACGGTTATTAATCCAGTCCCCATTCCCCCGTTCTCTCTCTCTCTGTAACCCTGCACGGTTATTAATCCAGTCCCCATTCCCCCGCACTCTCTCTCTCTCTCTCGCTTTAACCCTGCACGCTTATTAATCCAGTCCCCATTCCCCCGCTCTCTCTCTCTCTCTCTGTAACCCTGCACGGTTATTAATCCAGTCCCCATTCCCCCGCTCTCTCTCTCTCTGTAACCCTGCACGGTTATTAATCCAGTCCCCATTCCCCCGCACTCTCTCTCTCTCTCTCGCTTTAACCCTGCACGGTTATTAATCCAGTCCCCATTCCCCCACTCTCTCTCTCTCTGTAACCCTGCACGCTTATTAATCCAGTCCCCATTCCCCCGCTCTCTCTCTCTCTGTAACCCTGCACGCTTATTAATCCAGTCCCCATTCCCCCGCTCTCTCTCTCTCTGTAACCCTGCACGCTTATTAATCCAGTCCCCATTCCCCCGCTCTCTCTCTCTCTCTCTGTAACCCTGCACCGTTATTAATCCAGTCGCAATTCCCCCGCTCTCTCTCTCTCTCTGTAACCCTGCACGGTTATTAATCCAATCCCCATTCCCCCGCTCTCTCTCTCGCTTTAACCCTGCACGCTTATTAATCCAGTCCCCATTCCCCCGCTCTCGCTCTCTGTAACCGTGCACGATTATTACTCCAGTCCCCATTCCCCCGCTCTCTCTCTCTCTCTCTCTCTCTGTAACCCTGCACCGTTATTAATCCAGTCCCCATTCCCCCCTCTCTCTCTCTCTCTCTATCTGTAACCCTGCACGGTTATTAAACCAGTCCCCATTCCCCCGCTCTCTCTCTCTGTAACCCAGCACGATTGTTAATCCAGTCCCCATTCCCCCGCACTACCTCTCTCTCCCTGTAACCCTGCACGGTTATTAATCCAGTCCCCATTCCCCGACTCTCTCTCTCTCTCTGTAACCCTGCACGGTTATTAATCCAGTCCCCATTCCCCCGCTCTATCTCTCCGTCTCTCTCTCTCTCTCTGTAACCCTGCACGGTTATTAATCAAGTCCCCATTCCCCCGCTCTCTCTCTCCCTCTCTCTCTCTGTAACCCTGCACGGTTATTAATCCAGTGCCCATTCCCCCGCTCTCTCTCTCTCTCTCTGTAACCCTGCACAGTTATTAATCAAGTCCCCATTCCCCCGCTCTCTCTCTCTCTCTGTAACCCTGCACGGTTATTAATCCAGTCCCCATTCCCCGACTCTCTCTCTCTCTCTGTAACCCTGCACGGTTATTAATCCAGTCCCCATTCCCCCGCTCTATCTCTCCGTCTCTCTCTCTCTCTGTAACCCTGCACGGTTATTAATCAAGTCCCCATTCCCCCGCTCTCTCTCTCCCTCTCTCTCTCTGTAACCCTGCACGGTTATTAATCCAGTGCCCATTCCCCCGCGCTCTCTCTCTCTCTCTCTGTAACCCTGCACGGTTATTAATCAAGTCCCCATTCCCCCGCTCTCTCTCTCCCTCTCTCTCTCTGTAACCCTGCACGGTTATTAATCCAGTACCCATTCCCCCGCTCTCTCTCTCTCTCTGTAACCCTGCACGGTTATTAATCCAGTCCCCATTCCCCCGCTCTCTCTCTCTCTGTAACCCTGCACGGTTATTAATCCAGTCCCCATTCCCCCGCTCTCTCACTCTCTGTAACACTGCACGGTTATTAATCTAGTCCCCATTCTCCCGCTGTCCCTCTCTCTCTCTGTAACCCTGCACGGTTATTAACCCAGTCTCCATTCCCCCGCTCTCTCTCTCTCTCTCCCTCTCTGTAACCCTGCACGGTTATTAATCCAGTCCCCATTCCCCCGCTCACTCTCTCTCTCTCTGTAACCCTGCACGGTTATTAATCCAGTCCCCATTCCCCCGCTCTCTCTCTCTCTGTAACCCTGCACGGTTATTAATCCAGTCCCCATTCCCCCGCTCTCTCTCTCTCTGTAACCCCGCACGTTTATTAATCCAATTCCCATTCCCCTGCTCTCTCTCTCTCCCTCTCTGTAACCCTGCACGGTTATTAATCCAGTCTCCATTCCCCCGCTCTCTCTCCCTCTATCTCTCTGTAACCCTGCATGATTATTAATCCAGTCCCCATTCCCCCGCTCACTCTCTCTCTCTCTCTCTCTGTAACCCTGCACGGTTATTAATCCAGTCCCCATTCCCCCGTTCTCTCGCTCTCTCTCTCTCTGTAACCCTGCACGGTTATTAATCCAGTCCCCATTCCCCCGCTCTCTCTCTCTCTCTGTAACCCTGCACGGTTTTTAATCTAGTCCCCATTCCCCCGCTCTCCCTCTCTCTCTCTGTAACCCTGCACGGTTATTAATCCAGTCCCCATTCCCACGCTCTCTGTCTCTCTCTGTAACACTGCACAGGTATTAATCCAGTCCACATTCCCCCGCTCGCTCTCTCTCTCTCTCTCTCTGTAACCCTGCACGGTTATTAATCCAGTCCCCATTCCCCCGCTCTCTCTCTCTCTGTAACCCTGCACGGTTATTAATCCAGTCCCCATTCCCCCGCTCTCTCTCCTTCTCTCTCTCTGTAACCCTGCACGGTTATTAATCCAGTCCCCATTCCCCCGCTCTCTCTCTCTCTGTAACCCTGCACGGTTATTAATCCAGTCCCCATTCCCCCGCTCTCTCTCTCTCTCTGTAACCCTGCACGATTATTAATCCAGTCCCCATTCCCCCGCTCTCTCTCTCTCTCTCTGTAACCCTGCACGGTTATTAATCCAATCCCCATTCCCCCGCTCTCTCTCTCTCTGTAACCCTGCACGGTTATTAATCCAGTCCCCCTTCCACCGCTCGCTCTCTCTCTCTCTCTGTCTGTAACCCTGCACGTTTATTAATCCAGTCCCCATTCCCACGCTCTCTCTCTCTCTGTAACCCTGCATGGTTATTAATCCAGTCCCCATTCCCCCGCTCTCTCTCCCTCTATCTCTCTGTAACCCTGCATGATTATTAATCCAGTCCCCATTCCCCCGTTCTCTCGCTCTCTCTCTCTGTAACCCTGCACGGTTATTAATCCAGTCCCCATTCCCCCGCTCTCTCTCTCTCTGTAACCCTGCACGGTTATTAATCTAGACCCCCATTCCCCCGCTCTCCCTCTCTCTCTCTGTAACCCTGCACGGTTATTAATCCAGTCTCCATTCCCCCGCTCTCTCTCTCTCTCTCTCACCCTGTAACCCTGCACGGTTATTAATCCAGTCTCCATTCCCCCACTCACTCTCTCTCTGTTACCCGGCACTGTTATTATTCCAGTCCCCATTCCCACGCTCTCTGTCTCTCTCTGTAACACTGCGCAGGTATTAATCCAGTCCCCATTCCCCCGCTCTCTCTCTCTCTGTAACCCTGCACGGTTATTAATCCAGTCCCCATTCCCCCGCTCTCTCTCTCTCTGTAACCCTGCACGTTTATTAATCCAGTCCCCCTTCCACCGCTCGCTCTCTCTCTCTCTCTCTCTCTGTAACCCTGCACGTTTATTAATCCAGTCCCCATTCCCCCGCTCTCTCTCTCTCTCTGTAACCCTGCACGTTTATTTTTTGATTCCCCATTCCCCCGCTCTCTCTCTCTCTCTGTAACCCTGCACGGTTATTAATCCAGTCCCCATTCCCCCGCTCTCTCTCTCTCTCTCTGTAACCCTGCACGGTTATTTATGCAGTCCCTATTCCCCAGCTCTATCTCTCTCTCTCTCTCTGTAGCCCTGCACGGTTATTAATCCAGTCTCCATTCCCCCGCTCTCTCTCTCTCTCTCTCTCTCTGTAACCCTGCACGTTTATTAATCCAGTCCCCATTCCCCCGCTCACTCTCTCTCTCTCTCTGTAACCCTGCACATTTATTAATCTAGTCCCCATTCCACCACTCTCTCTCTCTCTCTGTAGCCCTGCACGGTTATTAATCCAGTCCCCATTCCCCCGCTCTCTCTCTCTCTGTAACCCTGCACGGTTATTAATCCAGTCCCCATTCCCCCGCTCTCTCTCTCTCTCTATCTCTCTATAACCCTGCACGGTTATTAATCCAGTCCCCATTCCCCCGCTCTCTCTCTCTCTCTATCTCTCTATAACCCTGCACGGTTATTAATCCAGTCCCCATTCCCCCGCTCTCTCTCTCTCTGTAACCCTGCACGTTTATTAATCCAATTCCCATTCCCTCGCTCTCTCTCTCTGTAACACTGCACGTTTACTAAACCAGTCCCCATTTCCCCGCTCTCTCTCTCTCTCTCTGCCACCCTGCACGCTTATTAATCCAGTCCCCATTCCTCTGCTCTCTATCTCACTATATAACCCTGCATGGTTATTAATCCAGTCCCCATTCCCCCGCTCTCTCTCTCTCTGTAACCCTGCACGGTTATTAATCCAGTCCCCATTCCCCCGCTCTCTCTCCCTCTCTGTAACCCTGCACGGTTATTAATCCAATCCCCATTCCCCCGCTCTCTCTCTCTCTGTAACCCTGCACTGTTATTAATCCAATCCCCATTCCCCCGCTCTCTCTCTCTCTGTAACCCTGCACGGTTATTAATCCAGTCCCCATTCCCCCGCTCTCTCTCTCTCTCTCTGTAACCCTGCACGGTTATTAATCCAGTCCCCATTCCCCCGCTCTCTCTCTCTCTCTGTAACCCTGCACGGTTATTAATCCAGTGCCCATTCCCCCGCTCTCTCTCTCTCTGTAACCCTGCACGGTTATTAATCCAGTCCCCATTCCCCCGCTCTCTCTCCCTCTCTGTAACCCTGCACGGTTATTAATCCAGTCCCCATTCCCCCGCTCTCTCTCTCTCTGTAACCCTGCACGGTTATTAATCCAATTCCCATTCCCTCGCTCTCTCTCTCTCTGTAACCCTGCACTGTTATTAATCCAATCCCCATTCCCCCGCTCTCTCTCTCTCTGTAACCCTGCACGGTTATTAATCCAGTCCCCATTCCCCCGCTCTCTCTCTCTCTCTCTGTAACCCTGCACGGTTATTAATCCAGTCCCCATTCCCCCGCTCTCTCTCTCTCTCTGTAACCCTGCACGGTTATTAATCCAGTGCCCATTCCCCCGCTCTCTCTCTCTCTGTAACCCTGCACGGTTATTAATCCAGTCCCCATTCCTCCGCTCTCTCTCCCTCTCTGTAACCCTGCACGGTTATTAATCCAGTCCCCATTCCCCGCGCTCTCTCTCTCTCTGTAACCCTGCACGGTTATTAATCCAATTCCCATTCCCTCGCTCTCTCTCTTTGTAACACTGCACGTTTATTAAACCAGTCCCCATTTCCCCGCTCTCTCTCTCTCTCTCTCTCTCTCTCTGTAACCCTGCACGGTTATTAATCCAGTCCCCATTTCCCCGCTCTCTCTCTCTCTCTCTCTGTAACCCTGCACGGTTATTAATCCATTCCCTATTCCCCGCTCTCTCTCTCTCACTGTAACACAGCACGTTTATTAATCCAGTCCCCATTCACACCGCTCTCTCTCTCTCTGTAACCCTGCACGGTTATTAATCCAGTCCCCATTCACCCGCTCTCTCTCTCTCTGTAACCCTGCACGGTTATTAATCCAATCCCAATTGACCCGCTCTCTATCTCTCTGTAACCCTGCACGGTTATTAATCCAGTCCCCATTCCCCCCGTTCTCTCTCTCTCTCTCTCTCGGTAACCCTGCACGGTTATTAATCCAGTCCCCATTTCCCCGCTCTCTCTCTCTCTCTCTGTAACCCTGCACGGTTACTAATCCAGTCCCCATTCCCCCGCTCTCTCTCTCTCTGTCTCCGTAACCAGGTACGGTTATTAATCCAGTCCCGAATCCCCTGCTCTCTATAAATCTCTCTCTGTAACCCTGCACGCTTATTAATCCAGTCCCCATTACCACCCCAATCTCTCTCTCTGTAACCCTGCACGGTTATTAATCTATTCCCCATTCCCCCGCTCTCTCTCTCTCTCTGTAAGCCTGCACGCTTATTAATCCTGTCCCCATTCCCCCGCTCTCCCTCTCTCTCACTGAAACGCTGCACGTTTATTAATCTAGTCCCCATTCACCCGCTCTCCCTCTCTCTCACTGTAACCCTGCGCGGTTATTAATCCAGTCCCCATTCCCCCGGTCTCTCTCTCTCTGTAACCCTGCACGGTTATTAATCCAATCCCAATACACCCGCTCTCTCTCTCTCTCTCTCTCTGTAACCCTGCACGGTTATTAATCCAGTCCCCATTCCCCCGCTCTCTCTCTCTCTGTAACCCTGCACGTTTATTAATCCAATACCCATTCCCTCGCTCTCTCTCTCTGTAACACTGCACGCTTATTAAACCAGTCCCCATTTCCCCGCTCTCTCTCTCTCTCTCTCTGTAACCCTGCACGGTTATTAATCCAGTCCCCATTCCCCCGCTCTCTCTCCCTCTCTCTCTGTAACCCTGCACGGTTATTAATCCAGTCCCCATTCCCCCGCTCTCTCTCTCTCTCTGTAACACTGCACGTTTATTAATCCAGTCCCCATTCCCCCGCTCTCTCTCTCTCTGTAACCCTGCACGGTTATTAATCCAGTCCCCATTCCCCCGCTCTCTCTCTCTCTCTCTCTCTGTAACCCTGCACGGTTATGAATCCAATCCCCATTCCCCGCTCTCTCTCTCTCTGTAACCCTGCACGGTTATTAATCCAATCCCAATACACCCGCTCTCTCTCTCTCTCTCTCTGTAACCCTGCACGGTTATTAATCCAGTCCCCATTTCCCCGCTCTCTCTCTCTCTGTAACCCTGCACGATTATTAATCCAATCCCCATTCCTCTGCTCTCTGTCTCTCTGTAACCCTGCACGGTTATTAATCCAGTCCCCATTTCCGCGCTCTCTCTCTCTCTCTCTGTCTCCGTAACCAGGTACGGTTATTAATCAAGTCCCCATTCCCCCGCTCTCTATAATTCTCTCTCTGTAACCCTGCACGCTTATTAATCCAGTCCCCATTACCACCCCCCTCTCTCTCTGTGTAACCCTGCACATTTATTAATCTATTCCCCATTCCCCCGCTCTCTCTCTGTCTCTCTCTCTCTGTAAGACTGCACGCTTATTAATCCTGTCCCCATTCCCCCGCTCTCCCTCTCTCTCACTGTAACCCTTCATGCTTATTAATCCAGTCCCCATTCCCCTGCTCTCTCTCTCTCTGTAACCCTGCACGGTTATTAATCCAGACCCAATTCTCCCGCTCTCTCTCTCTCTCTGTAACCCTGCATGGTTATTAATCCAGTCCCATTCCCCCGCCCTCTCTCTCTCTCTATCTCTGTAACCCTGCACGGTTATTAATCCAGTCCCCATTCCGCCACTCCTCTCTCTCTCTCTCTGTAACCCTGCATGGTTATTAATCCTGTCCCCATTCCCCCACTCTCTCTCTCTCTCTCTGTAACCCTGCACGGTTATTAATCCAGTCCCCATTCCCCCGCTCTCTCTCTCTCTGTAACCCTGCACAGTTATTAATCCAGTCCCCATTACCCCGCTCTTACTCTCTCTCTCTCTGTAACCCTGCACGGTTATTAATCCAGTCCCCATTACCACCCCCCTCTCTCTCTCTGTAACCCTGCACATTTATTAATCTATTCCCCATTCCCCCACTCTCTCTCTCTCTCTCTCTCTGTAACCCTGCATGCTTATTAATCCAGTCCCCATTCCCCCGCTCTCTCTCTCTCTGTAACCCAGCACGGTTATTAATCCAGTCTCCATTTGTCGCTCTCTCCCTCTCTGTAACCCTGCACGGTTATTAATCCAGACCCAATTCTCCCGCTCCTCTCTCTCTCTCTCTCTGTAACTCTGCACGGTTATTAATCCAGTCCCCATTCCCCCGCTCTCTCTCTCTCTCTGTAACTCTGCACGGTTATTAATCCAGTCTCCATTCCCCCACTCTCTCTCTCTGTAACCCTGCACGGTTATTAATCCAGTCCCCATTCCCCCGCTCTCTCTCTCTCTCTCTCTGTAACCATGCACGGTTATTAATCCAGTCCCCATTCCCCCCGCTCTCTCTCTCTGTAACCCTGCACGGTTATTAATCCAGTCCCCATTCCCCCGGTCTCTTTCTCTCTCTGTAACCCTGCACGATTATTAATCCAGTCCATATTCCCCTGCTCTCTCTCTCTCTCTCTCTCTCTCTGTAACCCTGCACGGTTATTAATCCAGTCCCCATTCCCCAGCTCTCTCTCTCTCTGTAACCCTGCACATTTATTAATCTAGTCCCCATTCCACCACTCTCTCTCTCTCTCTCTGTAACCCTGCACGGTTATTAATCCAGTCTCCATTCCCCGCTCTCTCTCTCTCTGTAACACTGCACGGTTATTAATCCAGTCCCCATTTCCCCGCTCTCCCTCTCTCTCTCTCTCGGTAACCCTGCACGGTTATTAATCCAGTCCCCATTCCCCCCGCTCTCTCTCTCTGTCTCCGTAACCAGGTACGGTTATTAATCCAGTCCCCATTCCCCCGCTCTCTATAATTCTCTCTCTGTAACCCTGCACGCTTATTAATCCAGTCCCCATTACCACCCCCGTCTCTCTCTATGTAACCCTGCACATTTATTAATCTATTCCCCATTCCCCGCTCTCTCTCTGTCTCTCTCTCTCTGTAAGCCTGCACGCTTATTAATCCTGTCTCCATTCCCCGGCTCTCTCTCTCTCTCTGTAACCTTGCACGGTTATTAATCCAGTCCCCATTCCCCCGCTCTCTCTCTCTCTGTAACCCTGCATGCTTATTAATCCAGTCCCCACTCTCCCGCTCTCTCTCTCTCTCTGTAACCCTGCACGGTTATTAATCCAGTCCCCATTCCACCACTCTCTCTCTCTGTAACCCTGCATGCTTATTAATCCAGTCCCCATTCCCCCGCTCTCTCTCTCTCTCTCTCTCTCTCTCTCTCTGTAACCCCGCACGCTTATTATACCAGTCCCCATTCACCCGCACTCTCTCTCTCTCTGTAACCCTGCACGGTTATTAATCCAATCCCCGTTCCCCCGCTCTCTCACTCTCTCTGTAACCCTGCACGGTCATTAATCCAGTCCCCATTCCCCGCTCTCTCTCTCTCTCTGTAACCCTGCACGGTTATTAATCCAGTCTCCATTCCCCCGCTCTCTCTCTCTCTCCCTCTCTGTAACTCTGCACGGTTATTAATCCAGTCCCCATTCCCCCTCTCTCTCTCTCCCCTCTCTCTCTCTGTAACCCTGCACGGTTATTAATCCAGTCCCCATTCCCCCGCTCTCTCTCTCTCTCTGTAACCCTGCACAGTTATTAATCCAGTCCCCATTCCCCCACTCTCTCTCTCTCTGTAACCCTGCACGTTTATTAATCCAGTCCCCATTCCCCAGCTCTCTCTCTCTCTCTGTAACCCTGCACGGTTATTAACCCAGTCCCCATTCCCCCGCTCTCTCTCTCTCTCTCTGTAACCCTGCACGGTTATTAACCCAGTCCCCATTCCCCCGCACTCTCTCTCTTTGTAACACTGCACGGTTATTAATCCAGTCCCCATTCCCCCGCTCTCTCTCTCTCTCTGTAACCCTGCACGGTTATAAGTCCAGTCCCCATTCCCCCGATCTCTCACTGTAACCCTGCACGGTTATTAATCCAGTCCCCAGTCCCCCGCTCTCTCTCTCTCTCTCTGTAACCCAGCACAATTATTAATCCAGTCTCCATTCCCCCGCTCTCTCTCTCTCTCTCTCTGTAACCCTGCACGGTTATTAATCCAGTCCACATTCTCCCCGCACTCTCTCTCTCTCTCTGTAACCCTGCACGGTTATTAATCCAGTCCCCATTCTCCCGCACTCTCTCTCTCTCTGTAACCCTGCACGGTTATTAATCCAGTCCCCATTCCCCCGCTCTCTCTCTCTCTCTGTAACCCTGCACGGTTATTAATCCAGTCTCCATTCCCCCGCTCTCTCTCTCTCTCTCTCTGTAACCCTGCACGGTTATTAATCCAGTCCCTATTTTCATTCATTCTCTCTCTCCGCACCACCTTCCCTCTCACCATTCACATCATGATGAGGTTACAGAGATAGGGAAGGTTTTAGTTCCTGGAGGAATTTACAGAGATAGTGAGGGGTGTAGGGGCTGGAGGAGGTTACAGAGATAGGGAGGGGTGTAGGGGCTGGAGGAGGTTACAGAGATAGGGAGGGGTGTAGGGGCTGGAGGACGTTACAGAGATAGGGAGGGTTGTAGGTGCTGGAGGAGGTTACAGAGATAGGGAGGGGTGTAGGGGCTGGAGGAGGTTACAGAGATAGGGAGGGTGTAGGGGCTGGAGGAGGTTACAGAGATAGGGAGGGGTGTAGGGGCTGGAGGAGGTTACAGAAATATGGAGGGGTGTAGGGGCTGGAGGAGGTTACAGAGATAGAGAGGGGTGCAGGGGCTGGAGGAGGTTACAGAGATAGGGAGGGGTGTAGGGGCTGGAGGAGGTTACAGAGACAGGGAGGGGTGTAGGGGCTGGAGGAGGTTACAGAGATAGGGAGGGGTGTAGGTGCTGGAGGAGGTTACAGAGATAGGGAGTGGTGTTGGGGCTGGAGGAGGTTACAGGGATAGGGAGGGGTGTAGGGGGCTGGAGGAGGTTACAGAGATAGGGAGGGTTGTAGCAGGGTGGAGGAGGTTACAGAGATAGGGAGGGTGTAGGGGCTGGAGGAGGTTACAGAGATAGGGAGGGGTGTAGGGGCTGGAGGAGGTTACAGAAATATGGAGGGGTGTAGGGGCTGGAGGAGGTTACAGAGATAGAGAGGGGTGCAGGGGGGCTGGAGGAGGTTACAGAGATAGGGAGGGGTGTGTAGGGGCTGGAGGAGGTTACAGAGACAGGGAGGGGTGTAGGGGCTGGAGGAGGTTACAGAGATAGGGAGGGGTGTAGGTGCTGGAGGAGGTTACAGAGATAGGGAGTGGTGTTGGGGCTGGAGGAGGTTACAGGGATAGGGAGGGTGTAGGGGTCTGGAGGAGGTTACAGAGATAGGGAGGGGTGTCGGGTCTGGAGGAGGTTACAGAGATAGGGAGGGGTGTAGGGGCTGGAAGAGGTTACAGAGATAGAGAGGGGTGTAGGGGGCTGGAGGAGGTTACAGAGATAGGGAGGGTTGTAGCAGGGTGGAGGAGGTTACAGAGATAGGGAGTGTTGTAGGGGTGGAGGAGGTTACAGAGATAGGCAGGGGTATAGGGGCTGGAGGAGGTTACAGAGATAGGGAGGGGTGTAGGGCTGGAGGAGGTTACTGAGATAGGGAGGGGTGTAGGGGCTGGAGGAGGTTACAGAGATAGGGAGGGGTGTAGCGGCTGGAGGAGGTTACAGAGATAGGGAGGGGTGTAGGGGGCTGGAGGTGGTTACAGAGATAGGGAGGGGTGTAGGGGCTGGAGGAGGTTACAGAGATAGGGAGGGTGTGTAGGGGGTGGAGGAGGTTACAGAGATAGGGAGGGGTGTAGGGTCTGGAGGAGGTTACAGAGATAGGGAGGGGTGTCGCGGCTGGAGGAGGTTACAGAGATAGGGAGGGTTGTAGGGGGTGGAGGAGGTTACAGAGATAGGGAGGGGGTGTAGGGGCTGGAGGAGGTAACAGAGATAGGGAGGGGTGTAGGGGATGGAGGTGGTTACAGAGATAGGGAGGGTGTGTAGGGGATGGAGGAGGTTACAGAGATAAGGAGGGGTGTAGGGGCTGGAGGAGGTTACAGAGATAGGGAGAGGTGTAGGGGCTGGAGGAGGTTACAGAGATAGGGAGGAGTGTAGGGGCTGGAGGAGGTTACAGAGATAGGGAGGGTTGTAGCGGCTGGAGGTGGTTACAGAGATAGGGAGGGGTGTAGGGGCTGGAGGAGGTTACAGAGATAGGGAGGGGTGTAGGGGCTGGAGGAGGTTACAGAGATAGGGAGGGGTGTAGGGGCTGGAGGAGGTTACAGAGATAGGGAGGGGTGTAGGGGCTGGAGGAGGTTACAGAGATAGGGAGGGGTGTGTAGGGGCTGGAGGAGGTTACAGAGATAGGGAGGGGGGAGTGAGGGCCACGGAGGGGATTTGAAAACGAGGGTGTGGAGGTGAAAATGGAGGGGCTGCCGGACCGGGAGTCAGTGTGTGAGGGGTCAGCGAGATACAGGGGGTGAGGGGGGAGATGGACTCGGTGTGAGTTCGGACACGCGGGGGGAGGGGGGAGCAGCGGAGTTTGGGACGAGCCGCTGTTTACGGAGGGCGGGGCATGGGGGAGCGGCTGGGACAGTCGAGAGCTGGAGGGAGCGAGGGGCGCAGGCGAGGGCTTCCGCAGTCGATGAGCTGAGAGGGGGCGGAGTCAGGGAGATGGCCCCCCTCCCCTTACCGTGCTGGTGTAGTAGAGGCGAAGGATGGGATTCCCAGTCAGGTCGATCTTCTTGTGGCTGCTTCTGCCTTTCACGGTGGAGCTACAATGGACAGAGAGAGGGAGAGAGAGAGAACGGATTCAACACAGACCCTCCCACAAACTGAGCCCCAGGCTCCAATCCCGGCCTGTCCTCCCCAGGAGAGTCTGTACCCGGGGGGAGAGGCGGTCTCCGTGGGGAGAGGCGGTGCCCGCGGGGAGAGGCGGTGCCCGCGGGGAGAGGCGGTGCCCGTGGGGAGAGGCGGTCTCCCGGGGGGAGAGGCGGTCTCCGGGGGGAGAGGCGGACTCCGGGGGGAGAGGCGGACTCCGGGGGGAGAGGCGGACTCCGGGGGGACGAGGCGGTCTCCGTGGGGACGAGGCGGTCGCCGTGGGGAGAGGCGGTGCCCGCGGGGAGAGGCGGTGCGCCGCGGGGAGAGGCGGTGCCCGTGGGGAGAGTCTGTACCCGTGGGGAGAGTCTGTACCCGTGGGGAGAGGCGGTCTCCGGGGGGAGAGTCGGTCTCCGGGGGGAGAGTCGGTCTCCGGGGGGAGAGGCGGACTCCGGGGGGAGAGGCGGTGCCCGGGGGGAGAGGCGGTGCCCGGGGGGAGAGGCGGACTCCGGGGGGAGAGTCGGACTCCGGGGGGGTTAGGGGGGTGACACTGACCTGTGCAGGTGTAACCAGTGGCTGGAAATGTCCAGGGACATGCTGAGCTGGAAGAGGAATGTGTATTGAGGGTAGAGGAGAGAGAGATTCACCAGGAGACACATGGTCGCACATCGATCGGTCAACATATCTAACATCATCCCAAAGGTACTGCCTGTGGACAGAGAGGGAGAGAGATAAACATCTAACACTGACCCCTCACCACACGGTCACACACTGACCCTCACCCACACGGACACACACTAACCCTCACCCACAGCGACACACACTGACCCTCACCCACACGGACACGCACTGACCCTCACCCACACGGACACGCACTGACCCTCACCCCACACCGACACGCACTGACCCTCACCCACACCGACACGCACTGACCCTCACCCACACCGACACGCACTGACCCTCACCCACACCGACACGCACTGACCCTCACCCACACCGACACGCACTGACCCTCACCCACACCGACACGCACTGACCCTCACCCACACGGATACGCACTGACCCTCACTCACAGCGACACGCACTGACCCTCACCCACACCGACACACACTGACCCTCACCCACACCGACACACACTGACCCTCACCCACACCGACACACACTGACCCTCACCACACCGACACACACTGACCCTCACCCACACCGACACACACTGACCCTCACCCACACCGACACGCACTGACCCTCACCCACACCGACACGCACTGACCCTCACCCACACGGTCACGCCACTGACCCTCACCCACACGGTCACGCAACTGACCCTCACCCACACGGTCACGCACTGACCCTCACCCACACGGACACGCACTGACCCTCACCCACACGGACACGCACTGACCCTCACCCACACGGACACGCACTGACCCTCACCCACACGGTCACGCACTGACCCTCACCCACACGGTCACACACTGACCCTCACCCACACGGACACACACTGACCCTCACCCACACGGTCACGCACTGACCCTCACCCACACGGTCACGCACTGACCCTCACCCACACGGTCACGCACTGACCCTCACCCACACGGACACGCACTGACCCTCACCCACACGGACACGCACTGACCCTCACCCACACGGACACGCACTGACCCTCACCCACACGGACACGCACTGACCCTCACCCACACGGTCACGCACTGACCCTCACCCACACGGTCACGCACTGACCCTCACCCACACGGTCACACACTGACCCTCACCCACACGGACACACACTGACCCTCACCCACACGGTCACGCACTGACCCTCACCCACACGGTCACGCACTGACCCTCACCCACACGGTCACGCACTGACCCTCACCCACACGGACACGCACTGACCCTCACCCACACGGACACGCACTGACCCTCACCCACAACGGACACGCACTGACCCTCACCCCACACGGACACGCACTGACCCTCACCCACACGGTCACGCACTGACCCTCACCCACACGGTCACGCACTGACCCTCACCCACACGGTCACGCACTGACCCTCACACCACACGGACACACACTGACCCTCACACCACACGGACACCACACTGACCCTCACCCACACGGACACACACTGACCCTCACCCACACGGTCACACACTGACCCTCACCCACACGGTCACACACTGACCCTCACCCACACGGTCACACACTGACCCTCACCCACACGGTCACACACTGACCCTCACCCACACGGTCACACACTGACCCTCACCCACACGGTCACACACTGACCCTCACTCACACGGACACACACTGACCCTCACCCACACGGTCACACACTGACCCTCACCCCACACGGTCACACACTGACCCTCACCCACACGGACACACACTGACCCTCACCCACACGGACACACACTGACCCTCACCCACACGGACACACACTGACCCTCACCCACACGGTCACACACTGACCCTCACCCACACGGTCACACACTGACCCTCACCCACACGGTCACACACTGACCCTCACCCACACGGTCACACACTGACCCTCACTCACACGGACACACACTGACCCTCACCCACACGGTCACACACTGACCCTCACCCACACGGTCACACACTGACCCTCACCCACACGGACACACA
>JANJGN010003406.1:0-46207 GCA_026770705.1 Isurus oxyrinchus | reverse complement strand
GGTGGGTGTTTTGGAGACATTGTCTCGGGGGGGTTTTGAAAACATTGTCACGGGGGGGTTTTGGGGGAGATTGTCTCGGGGGTGTTTTGGGGGGGTGTTTTGGGGACATTGTCTCATGGGGGGTTTTGGGGACATTTTCGTGGGGTGGTTTTGGAAACATTGTCTCGGGGGGGTTTTGGGGGTGGGGGGTTTTGGGGACATTGTCTCGGGGGGGTTTTGGGGACATTGTCTCGGGGGCGTTTTGGGGGACGTTGTCTCGGGGGGGTTTTTTGGGACATTGTCTCGGGGGGGGTTTTGGGGACATTGTCCCGGGGGTTTTTCGGGACATTGTCTCGGGGGGTTTTTTGAGGGGGGATTTTCGGGACATTGTCTCGGGGGGGGTTTTGGGGGGGGCTTTTGGGGACATTGTCTCGGGGGGGGTTTTGGGGGACATTGTCTCGGGGGGGTTTTGGGGACATTGTCTCGGGGGGGGGTTTGGGGACGTTGTCTCGGGGGGGTTTTGGGGACATTGTCTCGGGGGGGTTTTGGGGACATTGTCTCGGGAGAGTTTTGGGTGGGTGTTTTGGGGACATTGTCTCAGGGTTGTTTTTGGAGACATTGTCTCGGGAGGGTTTTGGGGACATCGTCTCGGGGGTGTTTTGGGGGTTGTTTTGGGGACATTTTCTTGTGGGGGGTTTTGGGAACATTGCCTCGGGGGTGTTTGGGGGTGCGGTTTTTTGGGGACATTGTCACGGGGCCGTTTTGGGGACATTGTCTCGGGGGAGTTTTGGGTGGGTGTTTTGGGGACATTGTCTCGGGGGGGTTTTTAGGACATTGTCTCGGGGGGGTTTTGGGGACATTGTCTCGGGTGTGTTTTGGGGGGGTGTTTTGGGGAGATTGTCTCGTGGGGGGTTTTGGGGACATTGTTGCGGGGGGGGTTTTGGGAACATTGTCTCGGTGGGTTTTGGGGGTGGGGGTTTTGGGGACATTGTCTCGGGGGGGTTTTGGGGGACATTGTCTCGGGGGCGTTTTGGGGACGTTGTCTCGGGGGGGATTTTTGGGACATTGTCTCGGGGGTGTTTTTGGGGGGGGGTTTTGGGGACATTGTCTCGGGGGGTTTTTTGTGGGGGGGGTTTTGGGGACATTGTCTCGGGGGGGTTTTGGGAACATGGTCTCGGGGGGTATTGGGGGGGGGGGTTTTTGGGACATTGTCTCGGGGGTGTTTTGGCGACATTGTCTCGAAGGGGTTCTGGGGACAATGTCTCGGCGGGGTTTGGGGGGGGGATTTTGGGGGGACAGTGTCTCGGGGGGGTTTTGGCGACATTGTCTCGGGGGCGTTTTGGGGACATTGTCTCGGGGGGGGTTTTGGGGGGGGGTGTTTGGGGACATTGTTTCGGGAGGGTTTTGGGGGGGGTGTTTGGGGACATTGTTTCGGGAGGGGTTTTGGGGACATTGTCTCGGGGGTGTTTTGGGGGACATTGTCTCAGGGGGGTTTTTGGGGGGGGGATATTGGGGACATTGTCCCGGGGGTTTTTGGGGACATTGTCTCGGGGGTTTTTGGGGACATTGTCTCGGGGGAGTTTTGGGGGTGGGTGTTTTTGGGGACATTGTCTCGGGGGGGTTTTTGAGGACATTGTCACGGGGGGGTTTTGGGGAGATTGTCTCGGGGGTGTTTTGGGGGGGTGTTTTGGGGACATTGTCTCATGGGGGGTTTTGGGGACATTTTCGCGGGGGGGTTTTGGAAACATTGTCTCGGGGGGTTTTGGGGGGTGGGGGTTTTGGGGACATTGTCTCGGGGGGGTTTTGGGGACATTGTCTCGGGGGCGTTTTGGGGACGTTGTCTCGGGGGGGTTTTTTGGGACATTGTCTCGGGGGGGTTTTGGGGACATTGTCCCGGGGGTTTTTCGGGGACATTGTCTCGGGGGGCGTTTTGAGGGGGATTTTGGGGACATTGTCTCGGGGGGGTTTTGGGGACATTGTCTCGGGGGGTTGTTGACGGGGATTTTCGGGACATTGTCTCGGGTGGTTTTGGGGGGTGCTTTTGGGGACATTGTCTCGGGGGGGTTTTGGGGACATTGTCTCGGGGGATTTTGGGGACATTGTCTCGGGGGAGTTTTGGGTGGCTGTTTTGGGGACATTGGGCTCAGGGGTGGTTTTGGAGACATTGTCTCGGGAGGGTTTTGGGGACATCGTCTCGGGGGTGTTTTGGGGGTTGTTTTGGGGACATTGTCTTGTGGGGGGTTTTGGGAACATTGCCTCGGGGGGGTTTTGGGGGGTGCGGTTTTTGGGGGACATTGTCTCGGGGGCGTTTTGGGGACATTGTCCTCGGGGGAGTTTTGGGTGGGTGTTTTGGGGACATTGTCTCGGGGGCGTTTTTGGGGACATTGTCTCGGGGGAGTTTTGGGTGGGTGTTTTGGGGGGTGCGGTTTTTGGGGACATTGTCTCGGGGGCGTTTTGGGGGACATTGTCTCGGGGGGAGTTTTGGGTGGGTGTTTTGGGGTCATTGTCTCGGGGGGGTTTTGAGGACATTGTCTCGGGGGGGTTTTGGGGACATTGTCTCGGGTGTGTTTTGGGGGGGGTGTTTTGTGGACATTGTCTCGTGGGGGGGTTTTGGGGACATTGTTGCGGGGGGGGTTTTGGGAACATTGTCTCGGGGGGTTTTGGGGGTGGGAGTTTTGGGGACATTGTCTCGGGGGGGTTTTGGGGACATTGTCTCGGGGGCGTTTTGGGGACATTGTCTCGGGGGGGATTTTTGGGACATTGTCTCGGGGGTGTTTTGGGCGGGGGTTTTGGGGACATTGTCTCGGGGGGTTGTTGTGGGGGGGTTTTGGGGACATTGTCTCGCGGAGGTTTTGGGAACATTGTCTCGGGGGGGATTTGGGGGGGGGGTTTTTGGGAATTGTTCTCGGGGGGGGTTTTGGCGACATTGTCTCGAAGGGGTTCTGGGGACAATGTCTCGGGGGGGATGTGGGGGGGATTTTGGGGACAGTGTCTCGGGGGGGTTTTGGCGACATTGTCTCGGGGGGCGTTTTGGGGACATTGTCTCAGGGGGGTTTTGTGGGGGGGTGTTTGGGGACATTGTTTCGGGAGGGTTTTGGGGACATTGGTCTCGGGGGTGTTTTGGGGACATTGTCTCGGGAGGGTTTTGGGGGGGGGATATTGGGGACATTGTCCCGGGCGTTTTTTGGGGACATTGTCTCGGGGGGTTTTGGGGGACATTGTCTCGGGGGGGTTTTGGGGGGGGCTTTTGGGGACATTGTCTCGGGTGGGTTTTGGGGACATTGTCCTCGGGGGGGTTTTGGGGACATTGTCTCGGGAGGGTTTTGGGGACATCGTGTCGGGGGTGTTTTGGGGCGGTGTTTTGGGGACATTGTCTTGTGGGGGGTATTGGGGACATTGTCTCGGGTGGGTTTTGGGAACATTGTCTCCGGGGGTTTTGGGGGTGGAGGTTTTGGGGACATTGTCTCTGGGGGGTTTTGGGGGACATTGTCTCGGGGGGGGTTTTGGGGACGTTGTCTCGGGGGGGTTTTGGGGACATTGTCTCGGGGGGGTTTTTGGGAACATTGTCTCGGGGGGTTTTGGGGGTGGAGGTTTTGGGGACATTGTCTCGGGGGCGGTTTGGGGGACATTGTCTCGGGGGGGTTTTGGGGACGTTGTCTCGGGGGGGTTTTGGAGACATTGTCTCGGGTGTGTTTTGGGGGGGGGTGTTTTGGGGGACATTGTCTCGGGGGAGTTTTGGGTGGGGTGTTTTGGGGGACATTGTCTCGGGGGGGTTTTGGTGACATTGTCTCGGGGGTCTTTTGGGGGGGTGTGTTTTGGGGACATTGTCTCGTGGGGGGTTTTGGGGGAAATTGTTGCGGGGGGGTTTTGGGAACATTTTCTCGGTGGGTTTTGGGGGAGGGGGTTTTTGGGGACATTGTCTCGGGGGGGTTTTGGGGACATTGTCTCGGGGGCGTTTTGGGGACGTTGTCTCGGGGGGGGTTTTGAGGACATTGTCTCGGGCGGGTTTTGGGGGACATTGTCTCGGGGGGCGTTTTGGGGACGTTGTCTCGGGGGGGTTTTGGGGACATTGTCTCGGGGGCGTTTTGGGGAGATTGTCCCGGGGGTGTTTGGGGACATTGTCTCGGGGGCGTTTTGAGGGGGGTTTTGGGGACATTGTCTCGGGGGGGTTTTGGGGACATTGTCTCGGGGGGTTTTTGAGGGGGGGTTTTGGGGACATTGTCTCGGGGGGGTTTTGGGGGGGGCTTTTGGGGACATTGTCTCGGGGGGGTTTTGGGGACATTGTCTCGGGGGGTTTTGGGGGACATTGTCTCGGGGGAGTTTTGGGGTGGCTCTTTTGGGGACATTGTCTCAGGGTGGTTTTGGGGACATTGTCTCGGGAGGGTTTTGGGGACATCGTCTCGGGGGTGTTTTGGGGGTTGTTTTGGGGACATTGTCTTGTGGGGGGTTTTGGGAACATTGTCTCGGGGGGGTTTTGGGGGTGCGGTTTTTGGGGACATTGTCTCGGGGGGGTTTTGGGGACATTGTCTCGGGGGAGTTTTGGGAAGGTGTTTTGGGGACATTGTCTCGGGGGGGTTTTTAGGACATTGTCTCGAGGGGGGTTTTGGGGACATTGTCTCGGGTGTGTTTTGGGGGGGTGTTTTGGGGACATTGTCTCGTGGGGGGTTTTGGGGACATTGTTGCGGGGGGGTTTTTGGAACATTGTCTCGGGGGGGTTTGGCGGTGGGGGTTTTGGGGACATTGTCTCGGGGGGGTTTTGGGGACATTGTCTCGGGGGCGTTTTGGGGACGTTGTCTCCGGGGGGATATTTGGGACATTGTCTCGGGGGGGTGTTTTGGGCGGGGGGTTTTGGGGGACATTGCCTCGGGGGGGTTTTGGGAACATTGTCTCGGGGGGATTTGGGGGGGGGTTTTTGGGGACATTGTCTCGGGGGGGGTTTTGCCGACATTGTCTTGAAGGGTTTCTGGGGACAATGTCTCGGGGGGGGTTTGGGGGGGGTTTTTGGGGACAGTGTCTCGGGAGGGTTTTGGCGACATTGTCTCGGGGGCGTTTTTGGGGACATTGTCTCGGGGGGGTTTTGGGGGGGGTGTTTGGGGACATTGTCTCGGGAGGGTTTTGGGGACATTGTCTCGGGGGTGTTTTGGGGACATTGTCTCGGGGGGGTTTTGTGGGGGGGATATTGGGGACATTGTCCCGGGGGTTTTTTGGGGGACATTGCCTCGGGGGGTTTTGGGGACATTGTCTCGGGGGGGTTTTGGGGGGTGCTTTTGTGGACATTGTCTCGGGTGTGTTTGGGGACATTGTCTCGGGGGGGTTTTGGGGGACATTGTCTCGGGGGAGTTTTGGGTGGGTGTTTTGGGGACATTGTCTCGGGGGGGTTTTGGAGACATTGTCTCGGGAGGGTTTTGGGGACATCGTCTCGGGGGTGTTTTGGGGGGGTGTTTTGGGGACATTGTCTTGTGGGGGGTATTGGGGACATTGTCTCGGGCGGGTTTTGGGAACATTGTCTCGAGGGGTTTTGGGGGTGGAGGTTTTGGGGACATTGTCTCGGGGGGGTTTTGGGGACATTGTCTCGGGGGGGTTTTGGGGACGTTGTCTCGGGGGGGTTTTGGGGACATTGTCTCGGGGGGGTTTTTGGGGACATTGTCTCGGGGGAGTTATGGGAGGGTGTTTTGGGGACATTGTCTCGGGGGGGTTTTGAGGACATTGTCTCGGGGGGGTTTTGGGGGACATTGTCTCGGGGGGGGTTTGGGGACGTTGTCTCGTGGGGGGGTTTTGGGGACATTGTCTCGGGGGGGGTTTTGGGGACATTGTCTCGGGAGAGTTTTGGGTGGGTGTTTTGGGGACATTGTATCGGGGGGGATTTTGAGGACATTGTCTAGGGTGTTTTTTGGGGACATTGTCTCGGGTGTGTTTTGGGGGGGGGTGTTTTGGGGACATTGTCTCGTGGGGGGGTTTTGGGGACATTGTTGCGGGGGGATTTTGGGAACATTGTCTCGGGGGGTTTTGGGGGAGGGGGTTTTGGGGACATTGTCTCGGGGGGGTTTTGGGGACATTGTCTCGGGGGCGTTTTGGGGACGTTGTCTCGGGGGGATTTTGAGGACATTGTCTCGGGGGGGTTTTGGGGACATTGTCTCGGGGGTGTTTTGGGGGGGTGTTTTGGGGGACATTGTCTCGTGGGGGGTTTTGGGGACATTATCGCGGGGGGGTTTTGGGAACATTGTCTCGGGGGGTTTTGGGGGGTGGGGGTTTTGGGGGACATTGTCTCGGGGGTGTTTTGGGGACATTGTCTCGGGGGGGTTTTGGGGACATTGTCTCGGGGGGGGTTTTGGGGACATTGTCTCGGGGGGGTTTTGGGGACATTGTATCGGGGGGGGTTTTGGGGACATTGTCTCGGGGGAGTTTTGGGTGGGTGTTTTGGGGACATTGTCTCGGGGGGGTTTTGAGGACATTGTCTCGGGGGTTTTTGGGGACATTGTCTCGGGGGTGTTTTGGGGGGTTGTTTTGGGGACAATGTCTCGTGGGGGGTTTTGGGGACATTGTTGCGGGGGGGTTTTGGGAACATTGTCTCGGGGGTTTTTTGGGGGTGGGGGTTTTGGGGACATTGTCTCGGGGGTGTTTTGGGGACATTGTCTCGGAAGCGTTTTGGGGGACGTTGTCTGGGGGGGTTTTTTGGGACATTGTCTCGGGGGGGTTTTGGGGACATTGTCCGGGGGTTTTTGGGGACATTGTCTCGGGGGGGTTTTCGAGACATTGTCTCGGGAGGGTTTTGGGGGATATCGTCTCGGGGGTGTTTTGGGGGGGTGTTTTGGGGACAGTGTCTTGTGGGGGGTTTTGGGGGACATTGTCTCGGGGGGGTTTTGGGAGCATTGTCTCGGGGGGTTTTGGGGGGTGGGGATTTTGGGGACATTGTCTCGGGGGGGTTTTGGGGACATTGTCTCGGGGGGGTTTTGGGGACGTTGTCTCGGGGGGGTTTTGGGGACATTGTCTCGGGGGGGTTTTGGGGGACATTGCCTCGGGGGAGTTTTGGGTGTGTGTTTTGGGGACATTGTCTCGGGGGGGTTTTGAGGACATTGTCACGGGGGGGTTTTGGGGAGATTGTCTCGGGGGTGTTTTGGGGGGGTGTTTTGGGGACATTGTCTCATGGTGTGTTTTGGGGACATTGTCGCGGGGGGGTTTTGGAAACATTGTCTCGGGGGGTTTTGGGGGTGGGGATTTTGGGGACATTGTCTCGGGGGGGTTTTGGGGACATTGTCTCGGGGGAGTTTTGGGTGGGTGTTTTGGGGACATTGTCTCGGGGGGGTTTTGAGGACATTGTCTCGGGGGGGGTTTTGGGGACATTGTCTCGGGTGTGTTTCGGGGGGGGGTGTTTTGGGGACATTGTCTCGTGGGGGGTTTTGGGGACATTGTTGCGGGGGTGTTTTGGGAACATTTTCTCGGTGGGTTTTGGGGAGGGGGGTTTTTGGGGACATTGTCCTCGGAGGGGTTTTGGGGACATTGTCTCGGGGGCGTTTTTGGGGGACGTTGTCTCGGGGGGGGTTTTGAGGACATTGTCTCGGGCGGTGTTTTGGGGACATTGTCTCGGGGGCGTTTTGGGGACGTTGTCTCGGGGGGGTTTTTTGGGACATTGTCTCGGGGGGGTTTTTGGGGACATTGTCCCGGGGGTTTTTGGGGACATTGTCTCGGGGGCGTTTTGAGGGGGGGTTTTGGGGACATTGTCTCGGGGGGGTTTTGGGGACATTGTCTCGGGGGGTTTTTGAGGGGGGGTTTTGGGGACATTGTCTCGGGGGGATTTTGGGGGGGGCTTTTGGGGACATTGTCTCGGGGGGGTTTTGGGGACATTGTCTCGGGGGGGTTTTGGGGACATTGTCTCGGGTAGTTTTGGGTGGCTGTTTTGGGGACATTGTCTCAGGGTGGTTTTGGGGGACAGTGTCTCGGGAGGTTTTGGGGACATCGTCTCGGGGGGTGTTTTGGGGGTTGTTTTGGGGACATTGTCTTGTTGGGGGTTTTGGGAACATTGTCTCGGGGGTTTTGGGGGTGCGGTTTTTGGGGACATTGTCTCGGGGGGGTTTTGGGGGACATTGTCTCGGGGGAGTTTTGGGTGGGTGTTTTGGGGACATTGTCTCGGGGGGGGGTTTTTAGGACATTGTCTCTTGGGGGTTTTGGGGACATTGTCTCGCGTATGTTTTGGGGGGGGTGCTTTGGGGACATTGTCTCGTGGGGGGTTTTGGGGACATTGTTGCGGGGGGGGTTTTTGGAACATTGTCTCGGGGGGTTTTGGGGGTGGGCGTTTTGGGGACATTGTCTCGGGGGGGTTTTGGGGACATTGTCTCGGGGGGCGTATTGGGGACATTGTCCCGGGGGTTTTTGGGGGACATTGTCTCGGGGGCGTTTTGAGGGGGGGTTTTGGGGACATTGTCTCGGGGGGGTTTTGGGGACATTGTCTCGGGGGGTTTTTGAGGGGGGGTTTTGGGGACATTGTCTCGGGGGGGTTTTTGGGGGGGGCTTTTGGGGACATTGTCTCGGGGGGGTTTTGGGGACATTGTCTCGGGGGGTTTTGGGGGACATTGTCTCGGGTGAGTTTTGGGTGGCTCTTTTGGGGACATTGTCTCAGGGTGGTTTTGGGGACATTGTCTCGGTAGGGTTTTGGGGACAACGTCTCGGGGGTGTTTTGGGGGTTGTTTTGGGGACATTGTCTTGTGGGGGGTTTTGGGAACATTGTCTCGGGGGGTTTTGGGGTTGCGGTTTTTGGGGACATTGTCTCGGGGGGGGTTTTGGGGACATTGTCTCGGGGGAGTTTTTGGGTGGGTGTTTTGGGGGACATTGTCTCGGGGGGGTTTTTAGGACATTGTCTCGGGGGGGTTTTGGGGACATTGTCTCGGGTGTGTTTTGGGGGGGTGTTTTGGGGACATTGTCTCGTGGGGGGTTTTGGGGACATTGTTGCGGGGGGGGGTTTTTGGAACATTGTCTCGGGGGGTTTTGGGGGTGGGGGTTTTGGGGACATTGTCTCGGGGGGGTTTTGGGGACATTGTCTCGGGGGCGTTTTGGGGGACGTTGTCTCCGAGGGGATTTTTGGGACATTGTCTCGGGGGTGTTTTGGGGGGGAGTTTTGGGGACATTGTCTCGGGGGGGTTTTGGGAACATTGTCTCGGGGGGGATTTGGGGGGTGGTTTTGGGGACATTGTCTCGGGGGGGGTTTTGGCGACATTGTCTCGGGGGGGTTTTGGGGGGGGGTGTTTGGGGACATTGTCTCGGGAGGGTTTTGGGGACATTGTCTCGGGGGTGTTTGGGGACATTGTCTCGGGGGTGTTTTGTGGGGGGGATATTGGGGACATTGTCCCGGGGGTTTTTGGGGACATTGCCTCGGGGGGTTTTGGGGACATTGTCTCGGGGGGGTTTTGGGGGGTGCTTTTGTGGTCATTGTCTCGGGTGGGTTTGGGGACATTGTCTCGGGGGGGTTTTGGGGACATTGTCTCGGGGAGTTTTGGGTTGGTGTTTTGGGGACATTGTCTCGGGGGGGTTTTGGGGACATTGTCTCGGGGGGGTTTTGGGGACATTGTCTCGGGGGTGTTTTGGGGACATTGTCTCGGGGGAGTTTTGGGTGGGTGTTTTGGGGACATTGTCTCGGCGGGGTTTTGAGGACATTGTCTCGGGTTTTTTTGGGGACATTGTCTCGGGTGTGTTTTGGGGGGGGTGTTTTGTGGACATTGTCTCGTGGGGGGTTTTGGGGACATTGTTGCGGGGGGATTTTGGGAACATTGTCTCGGGGGGGTTTTGGGGGAGGGGGTTTTGGGGACATTGTCTCGGGGGGGGTTTTGGGGACATTGTCTCGGGGGCGTTTTGGGGACGTTGTCTCGGGGGGGTTTTGAGGACATTGTCTCGGGGGGGGTTTTGGGGACATTGTCTCGGGGGTGTTTTGGGGGGGTGTTTTGGGGACAATGTCTCGTGGGGGGTTTTGGGGACATTGTCTCGGGGGTTTTTGGGGGTGGGTGTTTTGGGGACATTGTCTCGGGGGTGTTTTGGGGACATTGTCTCGGGGGCGTTTTGGGGACGTTGTCTCGGGGGGGGTTTTTTGGGACATTGTCTCGGGGGGGTTTTGGGGGACATTGTCCGGGGGGGGTTTTTGGGGACATTGTCTCGGGGGGGTTTTCGAGACATTGTCTCGGGAGGGTTTTGGGGATATCGTCTCGGGGGTGTTTTGGGGGGGTGTTTTGGGGGACAGTGTCTTGTGGGGTTTTTGGGGACATTGTCTCGGGGGGGTTTTGGGAGCATTGTCTCGGGGGGTTTTGGGGGTGGGGATTTTGGGGACATTGTCTCGGGGGCGTTTTGGGGACATTGTCTCGGGGGGGGTTTTGGGGACGTTTGTCTCGGGGGGGTTTTGGGGACTTTGTCTCGGGGGGGGTTTTGGGGACATTGTCTCGGGGGAGTTTTGGGTGGGTGTTTTGGGGACATTATCTCGGGGGGGTTTTGAGGACATTGTCACGGGGGGGTTTTGGGGAGATTGTCTCGGGGGTGTTTTGGGGGGGTGTTTTGGGGACATTGTCTCATGGGGGGTTTTGGGGACATTTTTCGTGGGGTGGTTTTGGAAACATTGTCTCGGGGGGTTTTGGGGGTGGGGGTTTTGGGGACATTGTCTCGGGGGGGTTTTGGGGACATTGTCTCGGGGGCGTTTTGGGGACGTTGTCTCGGGGGGTTTTTTGGGACATTGTCTCGGGGGGGTTTTGGGGACATTGTCCCGGGGGTTTTTCGGGACATTGTCTCGGGGGGTTTTTGAGGGGGGATTTTCGGGACATTGTCTCGGGGGGGTTTTGGGGGGGGCTTTTGGGGACATTGTCTCGGGGGGGTTTTGGGGACATTGTCTCGGGGGGGGTTTTGGGGCATTGTCTCGGGGGGGGGTTTGGGGACGTTGTCTCGGGGGGGGGTTTTGGGGACATTGTCTCGGGGGGGGTTTTGGGGACATTGTCTCGGGAGAGTTTTGGGTGGGTGTTTTGGGGACATTGTCTCGGGGGGATTTTGAGGACATTGTCTAGGGTGTTTTTTGGGGACATTGTCTCGGGTGTGTTTTGGGGGGGGTGTTTTGGGGACATTGTCTCGTGGGGGGTTTTGCGGACATTGTTGCGGGGGGATTTTGGGAACATTGTCTCGGGGGGTTTTGGGGGAGGGGGGTTTTGGGGGACATTGTCTCGGGGGGGTTTTGGGGACATTGTCTCGGGGGCGTTTTGGGGACGTTGTCTCGGGGGGGTTTTGAGGACATTGTCTCGGGGGGGTTTTGGGGACATTGTCTCGGGGGTGTTTTGGGGGGGGTGTTTTGGGGACATTGTCTCATGGGGGGTTTTGGGGACATTATCGCGGGGGGGTTTTGGGAACATTGTCTCGGGGGGGTTTTGGGGGTGGGGGTTTTGGGGACATTGTCTCGGGGGTGTTTTGGGGACATTGTCTCGGGGGGGTTTTGGGGACATTGTCTCGGGGGGGGTTTTGGGGACATTGTCTCGGGGGGGTTTTGGGGACATTGTCTCGGGGGGGTTTTGGGGACATTGTCTCGGGGGAGTTTTGGGTGGGTGTTTTGGGGACATTGTCTCGGGGGGGTTTTTGAGGACATTGTCTCGGGGGGGTTTTGGGGACATTGTCTCGGGGGTGTTTTGGGGGGTGTTTTGGGGACAATGTCTCGTGGGGGGTTTTGGGGGACATTGTTGCGGGGGGGTTTTGGGAACATTGTCTCGGGGGTTTTTGGGGGGTGGGGGGTTTTGGGGGACATTGTCTCGGGGGTGTTTTGGGGACATTGTCTCGGGGGCGTTTTGGGGACGTTGTCTGGGGGGGTTTTTTTGGGACATTGTCTCGGGGGGGGTTTTGGGGACATTGTCCGGGGGTTTTTGGGGACATTGTCTCGGGGGGGTTTTCGAGACATTGTCTCGGGAGGGTTTTGGGGATATCGTCTCGGGGGGTGTTTTGGGGGGGGTGTTTTGGGGACAGTGTCTTGTGGGGGGTTTTGGGGACATTGTCTCGGGGGGGTTTTGGGAGCATTGTCTCGGGGGGTTTTGGGGGTGGGGATTTTTGGGGACATTGTCTCGGGGGGGGTTTTGGAGACATTGTCTCGGGGGGGGTTTGGGGACGTTGTCTCGGGGGGGTTTTGGGGGACATTGTCTCGGGGGGGTTTTTGGGGACATTGCCTCGGGGGAGTTTTGGGTGTGTGTTTTGGGGACATTGTCTCGGGGGGGTTTTGAGGACATTGTCACGGGGGGGGTTTTGGGGAGATTGTCTCGGGGGTGTTTTGGGGGGGGTGTTTTGGCGACATTGTCTCATGGTGTGTTTTGGGGACATTGTCGCGGGGGGGTTTTGGAAACATTGTCTCGGGGGGTTTTGGGGGTGGGGATTTTGGGGACATTGTCTCGGGGGGGTTTTGGGGACATTGTCTCGGGGGAGTTTTGGGTGGGTGTTTTGGGGACATTGTCTCGGGGGGGTTTTGAGGACATTGTCTCGGGGGGGTTTTGGGGACATTGTCTCGGGTGTGTTTCGGGGGGGGTGTTTTGGGGACATTGTCTCGTGGGGGGTTTTGGGGACATTTTTGCGGGGGGGTTTTGGGAACATTTTCTCGGTGGGTTTTGGGGGAGGGGGTTTTGGGGACATTGTCTCGGAGGGGTTTTGGGGACATTGTCTCGGGGGCGTTTTTGGGGACGTTGTCTCGGGGGGGTTTTGAGGACATTGTCTCGGGCGTGTTTTGGGGACATTGTCTCGGGGGCGTTTTGGGGACGTTGTCTCGGGGGGCTTTTTTGGGACATTGTCTCGGGGGGGTTTTGGGGGACATTGTCCCGGGGGGTTTTTGGGGACATTGTCTCGGGGGCGTTTTTGAGGGGGGTTTTGGGGACATTGTCTCGGGGGGGTTTTGGGGACATTGTCTCGGGGGGTTTTTGAGGGGGGGTTTTGGGGACATTGTCTCGGGGGATTTTGGGGGGGGTCTTTTGGGGACATTGTCTCGGGGGGGTTTTGGGGACATTGTCTCGGGGGGGTTTTGGGGACATTGTCTCGGGGAGTTTTGGGTGGCTGTTTTGGGGACATTGTCTCAGGGTGGTTTTGGGGACAGTGTCTCGGGAGGGTTTTTGGGGACATCGTCTCGGGGGTGTTTTGGGGGTTGTTTTGGGGACATTGTCTTGTTGGGGGTTTCGGGAACATTGTCTCGGGGGGTTTTGGGGGTGCGGTTTTTGGGGACATTGTCTCGGGGGGGTTTTGGGGAAATTGTCTCGGGGGAGTTTTGGGTGGGTGTTTTGGGGACATTGTCTCGGGGGGGTTTTTAGGACATTGTCTCTTGGGGGTTTTGGGGACATTGTCTCGGGTATGTTTTGGGGGGGTGTTTTGGGGACATTGTCTCGTGGGGGGTTTTGGGGACATTGTTGCGGGGGGGTTTTTGGAACATTGTCTCGGGGGGTTTTGGGGGTGGGCGTTTTGGGGACATTGTCTCGGGGGGGTTTTGGGGACATTGTCTCGGGGGCGTTTTGGGGACATTGTCCCGGGGGGTTTTGGGGACATTGTCTCGGGGGCGTTTTGAGGGGGGGTTTTGGGGACATTGTCTCGGGGGGGGTTTTGGGGACATTGTCTCGGGGGGGTTTTTGAGGGGGGGTTTTGGGGACATTGTCTCGGGGGGGTTTTGGGGGGGGGCTTTTGGAGACATTGTCTCGGGGGGGTTTTGGGGACATTGTCTCGGGGGGTTTTGGGGACATTGTCTCGGGTGAGTTTTGGGTGGCTCTTTTGGGGACATTGTCTCAGGGTGGTTTTGGGGACATTGTCTCGGGAGGGTTTTGGGGACATCGTCTCGGGGGTGTTTTGGGGGTTGTTTTGGGGGACATTGTCTTGTGGGGGGTTTTGGGAACATTGTCTCGGGGGGTTTTGGGGGTTGCGGTTTTTGGGGACATTGTCTCGGGGGGGTTTTGGGGACATTGTCTCGGGGGAGTTTTGGGTGGGTGTTTTGGGGACATTGTCTCGGGGGGGGTTTTTAGGACATTGTCTCGGGGGGGTTTTGGGGACATTGTCTCGGGTGTGTTTGGGGGGGGTGTTTTGGGGACATTGTCTCGTGGGGGGTTTTGGGGACATTGTTGCGGGGGGGTTTTTGGAACATTGTCTCGGGGGGTTTTGGGGGTGGGGGTTTTGGGGACATTGTCTCGGGGGCGTTTTGGGGGACATTGTCTCGGGGGCGTTTTGGGGACGTTGTCTCCGAGGGGATTTTTGGGACATTGTCTCGGGGGTGTTTTGGGGGGGGGGGTTTTGGGGACATTGTCTCGGGGGGGTTTTGGGAACATTGTCTCGGGGGGGATTTGGGGGGTGGTTTTGGGGACATTGTCTCGGGGGGGTTTTGGCGACATTGTCTCGGGGGCGTTTTGGGGACATTGTCTCGGGGGGGTTTTGGGGGGGGGGGTGTGTTTGGGGACATTGTCTCGGGAGGGTTTTGGGGACATTGTCTCGGGGGTGTTTTGGGGACATTGTCTCGGGGGGGTTTTGTGGGGGGGATATTGGGGACATTGTCCCGGGGGTTTTTGGGGACATTGCCTCGGGGGGTTTTGTGGTCATTGTCTCGGGGTGGGTTTGAGGACATTGTCTCGGGGGGGGTTTGGGGACATTGTCTCGGGGGAGTTTTGGGTGGGTGTTTTGGGGACATTGTCTCGGGGGGGTTTTGGGGACATTGTTTCGGGGGGGTTTTGGGGACATTGTCTCGGGGGTGTTTTGGGGACATTGTCTCGGGGGAGTTTTGGGTGGGTGTTTTGGGGACATTGTCTCGGGGGGGTTTTGAGGACATTGTCTCGGGGTTTTTTGGGGACATTGTCTCGGGTGTGTTTTGGGGGGGGTGTTTTGTGGACATTGTCTCGTGGGGGGTTTTGGGGACATTGTTGCGGGGGGATTTTGGGAACATTGTCTCGGGGGGTTTTGGGGGAGGGGGTTTTGGGGACATTGTCTCGGGGGGGTTTTGGGGACATTGTCTCGGGGGCGTTTTGGGGACGTTGTCTCGGGGGGGTTTTGAGGACATTGTCTCGGGGGGGTTTTGGGGACATTGTCTCGGGGGTGTTTTGGGGGGGGTGTTTTGGGGACAATGTCTCGTGGGGGGTTTTGGGGACATTGTCTCGGGGGTTTTTGGGGGTGGGTGTTTTGGGGACATTGTCTCGGGGGTGTTTTGGGGACATTGTCTCGGGGGCGTTTTGGGGACGTTGTCTCGGGGGGGTTTTTTGGGACATTGTCTCGGGGGGGTTTTGGGGACATTGTCCGGGGGTTTTTGGGGACATTGTCTCGGGGGGGTTTTCGAGACATTGTCTCGGGAGGGTTTTGGGGATATCGTCTCGGGGGTGTTTTGGGGGGGGTGTTTTGGGGACAGTGTCTTGTGGGGTTTTTGGGGACATTGTCTCGGGGGGGTTTTGGGAGCATTGTCTCGGGGGGTTTTGGGGGTGGGGATTTTGGGGACATTGTCTCGGGGGGGTTTTGGGGACATTGTCTCGGGGGGGGTTTTGGGGACGTTGTCTCGGGGGGGTTTTGGGGACTTTGTCTCGGGGGGGTTTTGGGGACATTGTCTCGGGGGTGTTTTGGGTGGGTGTTTTGGGGACATTGTCTCGGGGGGGTTTTGAGGACATTGTCACGGGGGGGTTTTGGGGAGATTGTCTCGGGGGTGTTTTGGGGGGGTGTTTTGGGGACATTGTCTCATGGGGGGTTTTGGGGACATTTTCGTGGGGGGGGTTTTGGAAACATTGTCTCGGGGGTTTTTGGGGGTGGGGGTTTTGGGGACATTGTCTCGGGGGGGTTTTGGGGACATTGTCTCGGGGGCGTTTTGGGGACGTTGTCTCGGGGGGTTTTTTGGGACATTGTCTCGGGGGGGTTTTGGGGACATTGTCCCGGGGGTTTTTCGGGACATTGTCTCGGGGGGTTTTTGAGGGGGGATTTTCGGGACATTGTCTCGGGGGGGTTTTGGGGGGGGCTTTTGGGGACATTGTCTCGGGGGGGTTTTGGGGACATTGTCTCGGAGGGTTTTGGGGACATTGTCTCGGGGGAGTTTTGGGTGGCTGTTTTGGGGACATTGTCTCAGGGTGGTTTTGGAGACATTGTCTCGGGAAGGTTTTGGGAACATTGCCTCGGGGGGTTTTGGGGGTGCGGTTTTTGGGGACATTGTCTCGGGGCCGTTTTGGGGACATTGTCTCGGGGGAGTTTTGGGTGGGTGTTTTGGGGACATTGTCTCGGGGGGATTTTTAGGACATTGTCTCGGGGGGGTTTTGGGGACATTGTCCCGGGTGTGTTTTGGGGGGGTGTTTTGGGGAGATTGTCTCGTGGGGGGTTTTGGGGACATTGTTGCGGGGGGCTTTTGGGAACATTGTCTCGGGGGGTTTTGGGGGTGGGGGTTTTGGGGACATTGTCTCGGGGGGGTTTTGGGGACATTGTCTCGGGGGCGTTTTGGGGACGTTGTCTCGGGGGGGATTTTTGGGACATTGTCTCGGGGGTGTTTTGGGGGGGGGTTTTGGGGACATTGTCTCGGGGGGTTTTTGTGGGGGTTTTTGGGGACATTGTCTCGGGGGGGTTTTGCGAACATGGTCTCGGGGGGGATTTGGGGGGGGTTTTTGGGACATTGTCTCGGGGGGGTTTTGGCGACATTGTCTCGAAGGGGTTCTGGGGACAATGTCTCGGCGGGGTTTGGGGGGGATTTTGGCGACAGTGTCTCGGGGGGTTTTTGGCGACATTGTCTCGGGGGCGTTTTGGGGACATTGTCTCGGGGGGGTTTTGGGGGGGGGTGTTTGGGGACATTGTTTCGCGAGGGTTTAGGGGACATTGTCTCGGGGGTGTTTTGGGGACATTGTCTCAGGGGGGTTTTGGGGGGGGGATATTGGGGACATTGTCCCGGGGGTTTTTGGGGACATTGTCTCGGGGGTTTTTGGGGACATTGTCTCGGGGGAGTTTTGGGTGGGTGTTTTGGGGACATTGTCTCGGGGGGGTTTTGAGGACATTGTCACGGGGGGGTTTTGGGGAGATTGTCTCGGGGGTGTTTTGGGGGGGTGTTTTGGGGACATTGTCTCATGGGGGGTTTTGGGGACATTTTCGCGGGGGGGTTTTGGAAACATTGTCTCGGGGGGTTTTGGGGGTGGGGGTTTTGGGGACATTGTCTCGGGTGGGTTTTGGGGACATTGTCTCGGGGGCGTTTTGGGGACGTTGTCTCGGGGTGGTTTTTAGGGACATTGTCTCGGGGGGGTTTTGGGGACATTGTCCCGGGGGTTTTTCGGGACATTGTCTCGGGGGCGTTTTGAGGGGGATTTTGGGGACATTGTCTCGGGGGGGTTTTGGGGACATTGTCTCGGGGGGTTTTTGAGGGGGGATTTTCGGGACATTGTCTCGGGGGGGTTTTGGGGGGGGCTTTTGGGGACATTGTCTCGGGGGGGTTTTGGGGACATTGTCTCGGGGGGTTTTGGGGACATTGTCTCGGGGGAGTTTTGGGTGGCTGTTTTGGGGACATTGGCTCAGGGTGGTTTTGGAGACATTGTCTCGGGAGGGTTTTGGGGACATCGTCTCGGGGGTGTTTTGGGGGTTGTTTTGGGGACATTGTCTTGTGGGGGGTTTTGGGAACATTGCCTCGGGGGGTTTTGGGGTTGCGGTTTTTGGGGACATTGTCTCGGGGGCGTTTTGGGGACATTGTCTCGGGGGAGTTTTGGGTGGGTGTTTTGGGGACATTGTCTCGGGGGCGTTTTGGGGACATTGTCTCGGGGGAGTTTTGGGTGAGTGTTTTGGGGGTGCGGTTTTTGGGGACATTGTCTCGGGGGCGTTTTGGGGACATTGTCTCGGGTGTGTTTTGGGGGGGTGTTTTGGGGACATTGTCTCGTGGGGGGTTTTGGGGACATTGTTGCGGGGGGGTTTTGGGAACATTGTCTCGGGGGGTTTTGGGGGTGGGCGTTTTGGGGACATTGTCTCGGGGGGGGTTTTGGGGACATTGTCTCGGGGGCGTTTTGGGGACATTGTCTCGGGGGGGATTTTTGGGACATTGTCTCGGGGGTGTTTTGGGCGGGGGTTTTGGGGACATTGTCTCGGGGGGTTTTTGTGGGGGGGTTTTGGGGACATTGTCTCGGGGAGGTTTTGGGAACATTGTCTCGGGGGGGATTTGGGGGGGGGTTTTTGGGACATTGTCTCGGGGGGGTTTTGGCGACATTGACTCGAAGGGGTTCTGGGGACAATGTCTCGGGGGGGTTTGGGGGGGGGATTTTGGGGACAGTGTCTCGGGAGGGTTTTGGGGACATTGTCTCGGGGGCGTTTTGGGGACATTGTCTCGGGGGAGTTTTGGGTGGGTTTTTTGGGGACATTGTCTCGGGGGCGTTTTGGGGACATTGTCTCGGGGGAGTTTTGGGTGAGTGTTTTGGGGGTGCGGTTTTTGGGGACATTGTCTCGGGGGCGTTTTGGGGACATTGTCTCGGGGGAGTTTTGGGTGGGTGTTTTGGGGACATTGTCTCGGGGGGGTTTTGAGGACATTGTCTCGGGGGGGTTTTGGGGACATTGTCTCGGGTGTGTTTTGGGGGGGTGTTTTGGGGACATTGTCTCGTGGGGGGTTTTGGGGACATTGTTGCGGGGGGGTTTTGGGAACATTGTCTCGGGGGGTTTTGGGGGTGGGGGTTTTGGGGACATTGTCTCGGGGTTGTTTTGGGGACATTGTCTCGGGGGCGTTTTGGGGACATTGTCTCGGGGGGGATTTTTGGGACATTGTCTCGGGGGTGTTTTGGGCGGGGGTTTTGGGGACATTGTCTCGGGGGGTTTTTGTGGGGGGGTTTTGGGGACATTGTCTCGGGGAGGTTTTGGGAACATTGTCTCGGGGGGGATTTGGGGGGGGGGTTTCGGGACATTGTCTCGGGGGGGTTTTGGCGACATTGACTCGAAGGGGTTCTGGGGACAATGTCTCGGGGGGGTTTGGGGGGGGGATTTTGGGGACAGTGTCTCGGGAGGGTTTTGGGGACATTGTCTCGGGGGTGTTTTGGGGACATTGTCTCGGGGGGGTTTTGGGGGGGGGATATTGGGGACATTGTCCCAGGGGTTTTTGGGGACATTGTCTCGGGGGGTTTTGGGGACATTGTCTCGGGGGGGTTTTGAGGACATTGTCTCGGGGGGGTTTTGGGGACATTGTCTCGGGGGGGGTTTTGGGGACGTTGTCTCGGGGGGGTTTTGGGGACATTGTCTCGGGGGGGTTTTGGGGACATTGTCTCGGGGGAGTTTTGGGTGGGTGTTTTGGGGACATTGTCTCGGGGGGGTTTTGAGGACATTGTCTCGGGGGGTTTTGGGGACATTGTCTCGGGTGTGTTTTGGGGGGGGTGTTTTGGGGACATTGTCTCGTGGGGGGTTTTGGGGACATTGTTGCGGGGGGGTTTTGGGAACATTTTCTCGGTGGGTTTTGGGGGAGGGGGTTTTGGGGACATTGTCTCGGGGGTGTTTTGGGGACATTGTCTCGGGGGCGTTTTGGGGACGTTGTCTTGGGGGGGTTTTGAGGACATTGTCTCGGGCGGGTTCTGGGGACATTGTCTCGGGGGCGTTTTGGGGACGTTGTCTCGGGGGAGTTTTTTGGGACATTGTCTCGGGGGGGTTTTGGGGACATTGTCCCGGGGGTTTTTGGGGACATTGTCTCGGGGGTGTTTTGAGGGGGGTTTTGGGGACATTGTCTCGGGGGGGTTTTGGAGACATTGTCTTGGGGGTTTTTTGAGGGGGGGTTTTGGGGACATTGTCTCGGGGGGGTTTTGGGGGGGGCTTTTGGGGACATTGTCTCGGGGGGGTTTTGGGGACATTGTCTCGGGGGGTTTTGGGGACATTGTCTCGGGGGAGTTTTGGGTGGCTGTTTTGGGGACATTGTCTCAGGGTGGTTTTGGGGACATTGTCTCGGGAGGGTTTTGGGGACATCGTCTCGGGGGTGTTTTGGGGGTTGTTTTGGGGACATTGTCTTGTGGGGGCTTTTGGGAACATTGTCTCGGGGGGTTTTGGGGGTGCGGTTTTTGGGGACATTGTCTCGGGGGGGTTTTGGGGACATTGTCTCGGGGGAGTTTTGGGTGGGTGTTTTGGGTACATTGTCTCGGGGGGGTTTTTAGGACATTGTCTCGGGGGGGTTTTGGGGACATTGTCTCGGGTGTGTTTTGGGGGGGTGTTTTGGGGACATTGTCTCGTGGGGGGTTTTGGGGACATTGTTGCGGGGGGGTTTTTGGAACATTGTCTCGGGGGGTTTTGGGGGTGGGCGTTTTGGGGACATTGTCTCGGGGGGGTTTGGGGGACATTGTCTCGGGGGCGTTTTGGGGACATTGTCCCGGGGGTTTTTGGGGACATTGTCTCGGGGGCGTTTTGAGGGGGGTTTTGGGGACATTGTCTCGGGGGGGTTTTGGGGACATTGTCTCGGGGGGTTTTTGAGGGGGGGTTTTGGGGACATTGTCTCGGGGGGGTTTTGGGGGGGGCTTTTGGGGACATTGTCTCGGGGGGGTTTTGGGGACATTGTCTCGGGGGGTTTTGGGGACATTGTCTCGAAGGGTTTCTGGGGACAATGTCTCGGGGGGGTTTGGGGGGGGATTTTGGGGACAGTGTCTCGGGAGGGTTTTGGCGACATTGTCTCGGGGGCGTTTTGGGGTCATTGTCTCGGGGGGGTTTTGGGGAGGGGTGTTTGGGGACATTGTCTCAGGAGGGTTTTGGGGACATTGTCTCGGGGGTGTTTTGGGGACATTGTCTCGGGGGGGTTTTGTGGGGGGGATATTGGGGACATTGTCCCGGGGGTTTTTGGGGACATTGCCTCGGGGGGTTTTGGGGACATTGTCTCGGGGGTGTTTTGGGGGGTGCTTTTGTGGACATTGTCTCGGGTGGGTTTGGGGACATTGTTTCGGGGGGGTTTTGGGGACATTGTCTCGAGGGAGTTTTGGGTGGGTGTTTTGGGGACATTGTCTCGGGGGGGTTTTGGAGACATTGTCTCGGGAGGGTTTTGGGGACATCGTCTCGGGGGTGTTTTGGGGGGGTGTTTTGGGGACATTGTCTTGTGGGGGGTATTGGGGACATTGTCTCGGGCGGGTTTTGGGAACATTGTCTCGGGGGGTTTTGGGGGTGGAGGTTTTGGGGACATTGTCTCGGGGGGGTTTTGGGGACATTGTCTTGGGGGGGTTTTGGGGACGTTGTCTCGGGGGGGTGTTGGGGACATTGTCTCGGGGGGGTTTTGGGGACATTGTCTCGGGGGAGTTTTGGGAGGGTGTTTTGGGGACATTGTCTCGGGGGTTTTTGAGGACATTGTCTCGGGGGGGTTTTGGGGACATTGTCTCGGGGGGGGGTTTGGGGACGTTGTCTCGGGGGGGGTTTTGGGGACATTGTCTCGGGGGGGTTTTGGGGACATTGTCTCGGGGGAGTTTTGGGTGGGTGTTTTGGGGACATTGTCTCGGGGGGGTTTTGAGGACATTGTCTCGGGGTTTTTTGGGGACATTGTCTCGGGTGTGTTTTGGGGGGGGTGTTTTGGGGACATTGTCTCGTGGGGGGTTTTGGGGACATTGTTGCGGGGGGATTTTGGTAACATTGTCTCGGGGGGTTTTGGGGGAGGGGGTTTTGGGGACATTGTCTCGGGGGTGTTTTGGGGACATTGTCTCGGGGGCGTTTTGGGGACGTTGTCTCGGGGGGGTTTTGAGGACATTGTCTCGGGGGGGTTTTGGGGACATTGTCTCGGGGGTGTTTTGGGGGGGTGTTTTGGGGACATTGTCTCGTGGGGGGTTTTGGGGACATTATCGCGGGGTGGTTTTGGGAACATTGTCTCGTGGGGTTTTGGGGGTGGGGGTTTTGGGGACATTGTCTCGGGGGTGTTTTGGGGACATTGTCTCGGGGGGGTTTTGGGGACATTGTCTCGGAGGGGGTTTTGGGGACATTGTCTCGGGTGGGTTCTGGGGACATTGTCTCGGGGGGGTTTTGGGGACATTGTCTCGGGGGTGTTTTGGGGGGGTGTTTTGGGGACAATGTCTCGTGGGGGGTTTTGGGGACATTGTTGCGGGGGGGTTTTGGGAACATTGTCTCGGGGGTTTTTGGGGGTGGGGGTTTTGGGGACATTGTCTCGGGGGTGTTTTGGGGACATTGTCTCGGGGGCGTTTTGGGGACGTTGTCTCGGGGGAGTTTTTTGGGACATTGCCTCGGGGGGGTTTTGGGGACATTGTCCGGGGGTTTTTGGGGACATTGTCTCGGGGGGGTTTTCGAGACATTGTCTCGGGAGGGTTTTGGGGATATCGTCTCGGGGGTGTTTTGGGGGGGTGTTTTGGGGACAGTGTCTTGTGGGGGGTTTTGGGGACATTGTCTCGGGGGGGTTTTGGGAGCATTGTCTCGGGGGGTTTTGTGGGTGGGGATTTTGGGGACATTGTCTCGGGGGGGTTTTGGGGACATTGTCTCGGGGGGGGTTTTGGGGACATTGTCTCGGGGGGGTTTCGGGGACATTGTCTCGGGGGCGTATTGGGGACATTGCCTCGGGGGAGTTTTGGGTGTGTGTTTTGGGGACATTGTCTCGGGGGGGTTTTGAGGACATTGTCACGGGGGGGTTTTGGGGAGATTGTCTCGGGGGTGTTTTGGGGGGGTGTTTTGGGGACAGTGTCTTGTGGGGGGTTTTGGGGACATTGTCTCGGGGGGGTTTTGCTAGCGTTGTCTCGGGGGGTTTTGGGGGTGGGGATTTTGGGGACATTGTCTCGGGGGGGTTTCGGGGACATTGTCTCGGGGGCGTATTGGGGACATTGCCTCGGGGGAGTTTTGGGTGTGTGTTTTGGGGACATTGTCTCGGGGGGGTTTTGAGGACATTGTCACGGGGGGGTTTTGGGGAGATTGTCTCGGGGGTATTTTGGGGGGGTGTTTTGGGGACATTGTCTCATGGTGGGTTTTGGGGACATTGTCGCGGGGGGGTTTTGGAAACATTGTCTCGGGGTGTTTTGGGGGTGGGGATTTTGGGGACATTGTCTCGGGGGGGTTTTGGGGACATTGTCTCGGGGGAGTTTTGGGTGGGTGTTTTGGGGACATTGTCTCGGGGGGGTTTTGAGGACATTGTCTCGGGGGGGTTTTGGGGACATTGTCTCGGGTGTGTTTCGGGGGGGTGTTTTGGGGACATTGTCTCGTGGGGGGTTTTGGGGACAATGTTGCGGGGGGGTTTTTGGGAACATTTTCTCGGTGGGTTTTGGGGGAGGGGGTTTTGGGGACATTGTCTCGGGGGGGTTTTGGGGACATTGTCTCGGGGGCGTTTTGGGGACGTTGTCTCGGGGGGGGTTTTGAGGACATTGTCTCGGGCGTGTTTTGGGGACATTGTCTCGGGGGCTTTTTGGGGACGTTGTCTCGGCGGGGTTTTTTGGGACATTGTCTCGGGGGGGTTTTGGGGACATTGTCCCGGGGGTTTTTGGGGACATTGTCTCGGGGGCGTTTTGAGGGGGGTTTTGGGGACATTGTCTCGGGGGGGTTTTGGGGACATTGTCTCGGGGGGTTTTTGAGGGGGGGTTTTGGGGACATTGTCTCGGGGGCGTTTTGGGGGGGGCTTTTGGGGACATTGTCTCGGGGGGGGGTTTGGGGACATTGTCTCGGGGGGTTTTGGGGACATTGTCTCGGGGGAGTTTTGGGTGGCTGTTTTGGGGACATTGTCTCAGGGTGGTTTTGGGGACATTGTCTCGGGAGGGTTTTGGGGACATCGTCTCGGGGGTGTTTTGGGGGTTGTTTTGGGGACATTGTCTTGTGGGGGGTTTTGGGAACATTGTCTCGGGGGGTTTTGTGGGTGCGGTTTTTGGGGACATTGTCTCGGGGGGGTTTTGGGGACATTGTCTCGGGGGAGTTTTGGGTGGGTGTTTTGGGGACATTGTCTCGGGGGGGTTTTTAGGACATTGTCTCGGGGGGGTTTTGGGGACATTGTCTCGGGTGTGTTTTGGGGGGGTGTTTTGGGGACATTGTCTCGTGGGGGGTTTTGGGGACATTGTTGCGGGGGGTTTTTTGGAACATTGTCTCGGGGGGTTTTGGGGGTGGGCGTTTTGGGGACATTGTCTCGGGGGGGTTTTGGGGACATTGTCTCGGGGGGGTTTTGGGGACATTGTCTCGGGGGCGTTTTGGGGACATTGTCCCGGGGGTTTTTGGGGACATTGTCTCGGGGGCGTTTTGAGGGGGGTTTTGGGGACATTGTCTCGGGGGGGTTTTGGGGACATTGTCTTGGGGGGTTTTTGAGGGGGGGTTTTGGGGACATTGTCTCGGGGGGGTTTTGGGGGGGGCTTTTGGGGACATTGTCTCGGGGGGGTTTTGGGGACATTGTCTCGGGGGGTTTTGGGGACATTGTCTCGGGTGAGTTTTGGGTGGCTCTTTTGGGGACATTGTCTCAGGGTGGTTTTGTGGACATTGTCTCGGGAGGGTTTTGGCGACATCGTCTCGGGGGTGTTTTGCGTGGGTGTTTTGGGGACATTGTCTCGGGGGGGTTTTTAGGACATTGTCTCGGGGGGTTTTGGGGGTGGGGGTTTTGGGGACATTGTCTCGGGGGGGTTTTGGGGACATTGTCTCGGGGGCGTTTTGGGGTCGTTGTCTCCGAGGGGATTTTTGGGACATTGTCTCGGGGGTGTTTTGGGGGGGGGTTTTGGGGACATTGTCTCGGGGGGGTTTTGGGAACATTGTCTCGGGGGGGATTTGGGGGGGGGTTTTGGGGACATTGTCTCGGGGGGGTTTTGCCGACATTGTCTCGAAGGGTTTCTGGGGACAATGTCTCGGGGGGGTTTGGGGGGGATTTTGGTGACAGTGTCTCGGGGGGGTTTTGGCGACATTGTCTCGGGGGCGTTTTGGGGACATTGTCTTGGGGGGGTTTTGGGGGGGGGTGTTTGGGGACATTGTCTCGGGATGGTTTTGGGGACATTGTCTCGGGGGTGTTTTGGGGACATTGTCTCGGGGGGGTTTTGTGGGGGGGATATTGGGGACATTGTCCCGGGGGTTTTTGGGGACATTGCCTCGGGGGGTTTTGGGGACATTGTCTCGGGGGATTTTGGGGGGTGCTTTTGTGGACATTGTCTCGGGTGGGTTTGGGGACATTGTCTCGGGGGGGTTTTGGGGAGGTGTTTTGGGGACATTGTCTCGGGGGGGTTTTGGAGACATTGTCTCGGGAGGGTTTTGGGGACATCGTCTCCGGGGTGTTTTGGGGGGGGCTTTTGGGGACATTGTCTCGGGGGGGTTTTGGGGACATTGTCTTGTGGGGGGTATTGGGGACATTGTCTCGGGTGAGTTTTGGGTGGCTCTTTTGGGGACATTGTCTCAGGGTGGTTTTGGGGACATTGTCTCGGGAGGGTTTTGGCGACATCGTCTCGGGGGTGTTTTGGGGGTTGTTTTGGGGACATTGTCTTGTGGGGGGTTTTGGGAACATTGTCTCGGGGGGTTTTGGGGTTGCGGTTTTTGGGGACATTGTCTCGGGGGGGTTTTGGGGACATTGTCTCGGGGGTGTTTTGGGTGGGTGTTTTGGGGACATTGTCTCGGGGGGGTTTTTAGGACATTGTCTCGGGGGGGTTTTGGGGACATTGTCTCGGGTGTGTTTTGGGGGGGTGTTTTGGGGACATTGTCTCGTGGGGGGTTTTGGGGACATTGTTGCGGGGGGGTTTTTGGAACATTGTCTCGGGGGGTTTTGGGGGTGGGGGTTTTGGGGACATTGTCTCGGGGGGGTTTTGGGGACATTGTCTCGGGGGCGTTTTGGGGTCGTTGTCTCCGAGGGGATTTTTGGGACATTGTCTCGGGGGTGTTTTGGGGGGGGGTTTTGGGGACATTGTCTCGGGGGGGTTTTGGGAACATTGTCTCGGGGGGGATTTGGGGGGGGGTTTTGGGGACATTGTCTCGGGGGGGTTTTGCCGACATTGTCTCGAGGGTTTCTGGGGACAATGTCTCGGGGGGGTTTGGGGGGGGATTTTGGTGACAGTGTCTCGGGGGGGTTTTGGCGACATTGTCTCGGGGGCGTTTTGGGGACATTGTCTTGGGGGGGTTTTGGGGGGGGGGTGTTTGGGGACATTGTCTCGGGATGGTTTTGGGGACATTGTCTCGGGGGTGTTTTGGGGACATTGTCTCGGGGGGGTTTTGTGGGGGGGATATTGGGGACATTGTCCCGGGGGTTTTTGGGGACATTGCCTCGGGGGTTTTTGGGGACATTGTCTCGGGGGATTTTGGGGGGTGCTTTTGTGGACATTGTCTCGGGTGGGTTTGGGGACATTGTCTCGGGGGGGTTTTGGGGAGGTGTTTTGGGGACATTGTCTCGGGGGTGTTTTGGAGACATTGTCTCGGGAGGGTTTTGGGGACATCGTCTCCGGGTTGATTTGGGGGGGTGTTTTGGGGACATTGTCTTGTGGGGGGTATTGGGGACATTGTCTCGGGCGTGTTTTGGGAACATTTTCTCGGGGGGTTTTGGGGGTGGAGGTTTTGGGGACATTGTCTCTGGGGGGTTTTGGGGACATTGTCTCGGGGGGGTTTTGGGGACGTTGTCTCGGAGGGGTTTTGGGGACATTGTCTCGGGGGGGTTTTGGGAACATTGTCTCGGGGGGTTTTGGGGGTGGAGGTTTTGGGGACATTGTCTCGGGGGGGTTTTGGGGACATTGTCTCGGGGGGGTTTTGGGGACGTTGTCTCGGGGGGGTTTTGGGGACATTGTCTCGGGGGGGTTTTGGGGACATTGTCTCGGGGGAGTTTTGGGTGGGTGTTTTGGGGACATTGTCTCGGGGGGGTTTTGAGGACATTGTCTCGGGGGGGTTTTGGGGACATTGTCTCGGGGGGGGTTTTGGGGACGTTGTCTCGGGGGGGTTTTGGGGACATTGTCTCGGGGGGGTTTTGGGGACATTGTCTCGGGGGAGTTTTGGGTGGGTGTTTTGGGGACATTGTCTCGGGGGGGTTTTGAGGACATTGTCTCGGGGGGGTTTTGGGGACATTGTCTCGGGTGTGTTTTGTGGGGGGGTTTTGGGGACATTGTCTCGGGGGGGTTTTGGGAACATTGTCTCGGGGGGGATTTGGGGGGGGGGTTTGGGGACATTGCCTCGGGGGGGTTTTGCCGACATTGTCTCGAAGGGGTTCTGGGGACAATGTCTCGGGGGGGTTTGGGGGGGGATTTTGGGGACAGTGTCTCGGGGGGGTTTTGGCGACATTGTCTCGGGGGCGTTTTGGGGACATTGTCTCGGGGGGGTTTTGGGGGTGGGTGTTTGGGGACATTGTCTCGGGAGGGTTTTGGGGACATTGTCTCGGGGGTGTTTTGGGGACATTGTCTCGGGGGGGGTTTTGTGGGGGGGATATTGGGGACATTGTCCCGGGGGTTTTGGGGACATTGTCTCGGGGGGTTTTGGGGACATTGTCTCGGGGGGGTTTTGGGGGGGGCTTTTGTGGACATTGTCTCGGGTGGGTTTTGGGGACATTGTCTCGGGGGTTTTTGGGGTCATTGTCTCGGGGGAGTTTTGGGTGGGTGTTTTGGGGACATTGTCTCGGGGGGGTTTTGGAGACATTGTCTCGGGAGGGTTTTGGGGACATCGTCTCGGGGGTGTTTTGGGGGTGTGTTTTGGGGACATTGTCTTGTGGGGGGTATTGGGGACATTGTCTCGGGCGGGATTTGGGAACATTGACTCGGGGGGTTTTGGGGGTGGAGGTTTTGGGGACATTGTCTCGGGGGGGTTTTGGGGACATTGTCTCGGGGGGGTTTTGGGGACGTTGTCTCGGGGGGGTTTTGGGGACATTGTCTCGGGGGGGTTTTGGGGACATTGTCTCTGGGGGGTTTTGGGGACATTGTCTCGGGGCGTTTTGGGTGTTGTTTTGGGGACCTTGTCTCGGGGGGGTTTTGAGGACATTGTCTCGGGGGGGTTTTGGGGACATTGTCTCGGGGGTGTTTTGGGGGGGTGTTTTGGGGACAATGTCTCGTGGGGGGTTTTGGGGACATTGTTGCGGGGGGGTTTTGGGAACATTGTCTCGGGGGTTTTTGGGGGTGGGTGTTTTGGGGACATTGTCTCGGTGGTGTTTTGGGGACATTGTCTCGGGGGCGTTTTGGGGACGTTGTCTCGGGGAGGTTTTTTGGGACATTGTCTCGGGGGGGTTTCGGGGACATTGTCCGGGGGTTTTTGGGGACATTGTCTCGGGGGGGTTTTCGAGACATTGTCTCGGGAGGGTTTTGGGGATATCGTCTCGGGGGTGTTTTGGGGGGGTGTTTTGGGGACAGTGTCTTGTGGGGGGTTTTGGGGACATTGTCTCGGGGGGGTTTTGGGAGCATTGTCTCGGGGGGTTTTGGGGGTGGGGATTTTGGGGACATTGTCTCGGGGGGGTTTTGGGGACATTGTCTCGGGGGGGGTTTTGGGGACGTTGTCTCGGGGGGGTTTTGGGGACATTGTCTCGGGGGGGTTTTGGGGACATTGTCTCGGGGGAGTTTTGGGTGGGTGTTTTGGGGACATTGTCTCGGGGGGGTTTTGAGGACATTGTCACGGGGAGGTTTTGGGGAGATTGTCTCGGGGGTGTTTTGGGGGGGTGTTTTGGGGACATTGTCTCATGGTGGGTTTTGGGGACATTGTCGCGGGGGGGTTTTGGAAACATTGTCTCGGGGGGTTTTGGGGGTGGGGGTTTTGGGGACATTGTCTCGGGGGGGTTTTGGGGACATTGTCTCGGGGGCGTTTTGGGGACGTTGTCTCGGGGGGGTTTTTTGGGACATAGTCTCGGGGGGGTTTTGGGGACATTGTCCCGGGGGTTTTTGGGGACATTGTCTCGGGGGCGTTTTGAGGGGGATTTTGGGGACATTGTCTCGGGGGGGTTTTGGGGACATTGTCTCGGGGGCTTTTTGAGGGGGGATTTTCGGGACATTGTCTCGGGGGGGTTTTGGGGGGGGCTTTTGGGGACATTGTCTCGGGGGGGTTTTGGGGACATTGTCTCGGGGGGTTTTGGGGACATTGTCTCGGGGGAGTTTTGGGTGGCTGTTTTGGGGACATTGTCTCAGGGTGGTTTTGGAGACATTGTCTTGGGAGGGTTTTGGGGACATCGTCTCGGGGGTGTTTTGGGGGTTGTTTTGGGGACATTGTCTTGTGGGGGGTTTTGGGAACATTGCCTCGGGGGGTTTTGGGGGTGCGGTTTTTGGGGACATTGTCTCGGGGGCGTTTTGGGGACATTGTCTCGGGGGAGTTTTGGGCGGGTGTTTTGGGGACATTGTCTCGGGGGGGTTTTGAGGAAATTGTCTCGGGGGGGTTTTGGGGACATTGTCTCGGGTGTGTTTTGGGGGGGTGTTTTGGGGACATTGTCTCGTGGGGGGTTTTGGGGACATTGTTGCGGGGGGGTTTTGGGAACATTGTCTCGGGGGGTTTTGGGGGTGGGGGTTTTGGGGACATTGTCTTGGGGGGGTTTTGGGGACATTGTCTCGGGGGCGTTTTGGGGACGTTGTCTCGGGGGGGATTTTTGGGACATTGTCTCGGGGGTGTTTTGGGGGGGGGTTTTGGGGACATTGTCTCGGGGGGTTTTTGTGGGGGGGTTTTGGGGACATTGTCTCGGGGGGGTTTTGGGAACATTGTCTCGGGGTGATTTGGGGGGGGGTTTTTGGGACATTGTCTCGGGGGGGTTTTGGGGACATTGTCTCGAAGGGGTTCTGGGGACAATGTCTCGGGGGGGTTTGGGGGGGGATTTTGGGGACAGTGTCTCGGGGGGGTTTTGGCGACATTGTCTCGGGGGCGTTTTGGGGACATTGTCTCGGGGGGGTTTTGGGGGGGGTGTTTGGGGACATTGTTTCGGGAGTGTTTTGGGGACATTGTCTCGGGGGTGTTTTGGGGACATTGTCTCGGGGGGGTTTTAGGGGGTGGATATTGGGGACATTGTCCCGGGGGTTTTTGGGGACATTGTCTCGGGGGGTTTTGGGGACATTGTCTCGGGGGGGTTTTGGGGGGGGCTTTTGGGGACATTGTCTCGGGTGGGTTTTGGGGACATTGTCTCGGGGGGGTTTTGGGGACATTGTCTCGGGGGAGTTTTGGGTGGGTGTTTTGGGGACATTGTCTCGGGGGGGTTTTGGAGACATTGTCTCGGGAGGGTTTTGGGGACATCGTCTCCGGGGTGTTTTGGGGGGGTGTTTTGGGGACATAGTCTTGTGGGGGGTATTGGGGACATTGTCTCGGGCGGGTTTTGGGAACATTGTCTCGGGGGGTTTTGGGGGTGGAGGTTTTGGGGACATTGTCTCTGGGGGGTTTTGGGGACATTGTCTCGGGGAGGGTTTTGGGGACGTTGTCTCGGAGGGGTTTTGGGGACATTGTCTCGGGGGGGTTTTGGGAACATTGTCTCGGGGGGTTTTGGGGGTGGAGGTTTTGTGGACATTGTCTCGGGGGGGTTTTGGGGACATTGTCTCGGGGGGGTTTTGGGGACGTTGTCTCGGGGGGGTTTTGGGGACATTGTCTCGGGGGGGTTTTGGGGACATTGTCTCGGGGGGTTTTGGGTGGGTGTTTTGGGGACATTGTCTCGGGGGGGTTTTGAGGACATTGTCTCGGGGGGGTTTTGGGGACATTGTCTCGGGGGGGGTTTTGGGGACGTTGTCTCGGGGGGGTTTTGGGGACATTGTCTCGGCGGGCTTTTGGGGACATTGTCTTGGGGGAGTTTTGGGTGGGTGTTTTGGGGACATTGTCTCGGGGGGGTTTTGAGGACATTGTCTCGGGGGGGTTTTGGGGACATTGTCTCGGGTGTGTTTTGGGGGGGTGTTTTGGGGACATTGTCTCGTGGGGGGTTTTGGGGACATTGTTGCGGGGGGGTTTTGGGAACATTTTCTCGGTGGGTTTTGGGGGAGGGGTTTTGGGGACATTGTCTCGGGGGGGTTTTGGGGACATTGTCTCGGGTGCGTTTTGGAGACGTTGTCTCGGGGGGGTTTTGAGGAAATTGTCTCGGGGGGGTTTTGGGGACATTGTCTCGGGGGCGTTTTGGGGACGTTGTCTCGGGGGGGTTTTTTGGGACATTGTCTCGGGGGGGTTTTGGGGACATTGTCCCGAGGGTTTTTGGGGACATTGTCTCGGGGGCGTTTTGAGGGGGGTTTTGGGGACATTGTCTCGGGGGGTTTTTGAGGGGGGGTTTTGGGGACATTGTCTCGGGGGGGTTTTGGGGGGGGCTTTTGGGGACATTGTCTCGGGGGGGTTTTGCGGACATTGTCTCGGAGGGTTTTGGGGACATTGTCTCGGGGGAGTTTTGGGTGGCTCTTTTGGGGACATTGTCTCAGGGTGGTTTTGGGGACATTGTCTCTGGAGGGTTTTGGGGACATCGTCTCGGGGGTGTTTTGGGGGTTGTTTTGGGGACATTGTCTTGTGGGGGGTTTTGGGAACATTGTCTCGGGGGGCTTTGGGGGTGCGGTTTTTGGGGACATTGTCTCGGGGGGGTTTTGGGGACATTGTCTCGGGGGAGTTTTGGGTGGGTGTTTTGGGGACATTGTCTCGGGGGGGTTTTTAGGACATTGTCTCGGGGGGGTTTTGGGGACATTGTCTCGGGTGTGTTTTGGGGGGGTGTTTTGGGGACATTGTCTCGTGGGGGGTTTTGCGGACATTGTTGCGGGGGGGTATTTGGAACATTGTCTTGGGGGGTTTTGGGGGTGGGGATTTTGGGGACATTGTCTCGGGGGTGTTTTGGGGACATTGTCTCGGGGGCGTTTTGGGGACGTTGTCTCGGGGGGGATTTTTGGGACATTGTCTCGGGGGTGTTTTGGGGGGGGGTTTTGGGGACATTGTCTCGGGGGGTTTTTGTGGGGGGGTTTTGGGGACATTGTCTCGGGGGGTTTTTGGGAATATTGTCTCGGGGGGGATTTGGGGGGTGGTTTTGGGGACATTGCCTCGGGGGGGTTTTGCCGACATTGTCTCGAAGGGGTTCTGGGGACAATGTCTCGGGGGGGTTTGGGGGGGGATTTTGGGGACAGTGTCTCGGGGGGGTGTTTGGGGACATTGTCTCGGGGGCGTTTTGGGGACATTGTCTCGGGGGGGTTTTGGGGGGGGGTGTTTGGGGACATTGTCTCGGGAGGGTTTTGGGGACATTGTCTCGGGGGTGTTTTGGGGACATTGTCTCGGGGGGGGTTTTGTGGGGGGGATATTGGGGACATTGTCCCGGGGGTTTTGGGGACATTGTCTCGGGGGGTTTTGGGGACATTGTCTCGGTGGGGTTTTGGGGGGGGCTTTTGTGGACATTGTCTCGGGTGGGTTTTGGGGACATTGTCTCGGGGGGGTTTTGGGGACATTGTCTCGGGGGAGTTTTGGGTGGGTGTTTTGGGGACATTGTCTCGGGGGGGTTTTGGAGACATTGTCTCGGGAGGGTTTTGGGGACATCGTCTCGGGGGTGTTTTGGGGGGGTGTTTTGGGGACAGTGTCTTGTGGGGGGTATTGGGGACATTGTCTCGGGCGGGATTTGGGAACATTGACTCGGGGGGTTTTGGGGGTGGAGGTTTTGGGGACATTGTCTCGGGGGGGTTTTGGGGACATTGTCTCGGGGGGGTTTAGGGGACGTTGTCTCGGGGGGGTTTTGGGGACATTGTCTCGGGGGGGTTTTGGGGACATTGTCTCGGGGGAGTTTTGGGTGGGTGTTTTGGGGACATTGTCTCGGGGGGGTTTTGAGGACATTGTCTCGGGGGGGTTTTGGGGACATTGTCTCGGGGGGGGTTTTGGGGACGTTGTCTCGGGGGGGTTTTGGGGACATTGTCTCGGGGGGGTTTTGGGGACATTGTCTCGGGGGAGTTTTGGGGACATTGTCTCGGGTGTGTTTTGGGGGGGGTGTTTTGGGGACATTGTCTCGTGGGGGTTTTTGGGGACATTATCGCGGGGGAGTTTTGGGAACATTGTCTCGTGGGGTTTTGGGTGTGGGGGTTTTGAGGACATTGTCTCGGGGGGGTTTTGGGGACATTGTCTCGGGGGCGTTTTGGGGACATTGTCTCGGGGGGGGTTTTGGGGACGTTGTCTCGGGGGGGTTTTGGGGACATTGTCTCGGGGGGGGTTTTGGGGACATTGTCTCGGGGGAGTTTTGGGTGGGTGTTTGTGGACATTGTCTCGGAGGGGTTTTGAGGACATTGTCTCGGGGGGGTTTTCGGGACATTGTCTCGGGGGTGTTTTGGGGGTGTGTTTTGGGGACATTGTCTCGTGGGGGGTTTTGGGGACATTGTTGCGGGAGGGTTTTGGGAACATTGTCTCGGGGGTTTTTGGGGGTGGGGGTTTTGGGGACATTGTCTCGGGGGTGTTTTGGGGACATTGTCTCGGGGGGGGTTTTGGGGACGTTGTCTCGGGGGGTTTTTGGGGCATTGTCTCGGGGGTTTTTTGGGGACATTGTCTCGGGGGAGTTTTGGGTGGGTGTTTTGGGGTCATTGTCTCGGGGGGGTTTTGGAGACATTGTCTCGGGAGGGTTTTGGGGACATCGTCTCGGGGGTGTTTTGGGTGGGTGTTTTGGGGACATTGTCTCGGGCGGGTTTTGGGAACATTGTCTCGGGGGGTTTTGGGGGTGGAGGTTTTGGGGACATTGTCTCGGGGGGGTTTTGGGGACATTGTCTCGGGGGGCTTTTGGGGACGTTGTCTCGGGGGGGTTTTGGGGACATTGTCTCGGGAAGGTTTTGGGGACATTGTCTCGGGGGAGTTTTGGGTGGGTGTTTTGGGGACATTGTCTCGGGGGGGTTTTGAGGACATTGTCTCGGGGGGGTTTTGGGGACATTGTCTCGGGGGGGGTTTTGGGGACGTTGTCTCGGGGGGGTTTTGGGGACATTGTCTCGGGGGGGTTTTGGGGCATTGTCTCGGGGGAGTTTTGGTGGGTGTTTTGGGGACATTGTCTCGGGGGGGTTTTGAGGACATTGTCTCGGGGGGGTTTTGGGGACATTGTCTCGGGTGTGTTTTGGGGGGGGGTGTTTTGGGGACATTGTCTCGGGGGTGTTTTGGGGGGTTGTTTTGGGGACATTGTCTCGTGGGGGGTTTTGGGGACATTATCATGGGGGGGTTTTGGGAACATTGTCTCGTGGGGTTTTGGGGGTGGGTGTTTTGGGGACTTTGTCTCGGGGGGGTTTTGGGGACATTGTCTCGGGGGGGGGTTTGGGGACGTTGTCTCGGGGGGGTTTTGGGGACATTGTCTCGGGGGGGTTTTGGGGACATTGTCTCGGGGGAGTTTTGGGTGGGTGTTTTGGGGACATTGTCTCGGGGGGGTTTTGAGGACATTGTCTTGGGGGGGTTTTGGGGACATTGTCTCGGGGGTGTTTTGGGGGGTGTTTTGGGGACATTGTCTCGTGGGGGGTTTTGGGGACATTGTTGCGGGGGGGTTTTGGGAACATTGTCTCGATGGTTTTTGGGGGTGGGGGTTTTGGGGACATTGTCTCGTGGCTGTTTTGGGGACATTGTCTCGGGGGCGTATTGGGGACGTTGTCTTGGGGGTTTTTTTTTTGGGACATTGTCTCGGGGGGGGTTTGGGGACATTGTCCCGGGCGTTTTTGGGGACATTGTCTCGGGGGGGGTTTTCGAGACATTGTCTCGGGAGGGTTTTGGGGACATCGTCTCGGGGGTGTTTTGGGGGGGTGTTTTGGGGACAGTGTCTTGTGGGGGGTTTTGGGGACATTGTCTCGGGGGGGTTTTGGGAGCATTGTCTCGGGGGGTTTTGGGGGTGGGGATTTTGGGGACATTTTTCTCGGGGGGGTTTTGGGGACAGTGTCTCGGGGGAGTTTTGGGGACGTTGTCTCGGGGGTTTTTGGGGACATTGTCTCGGGGGGGTTTTGGGGACATTGTCTCGGGGGAGTTTTGGGTGGGTGTTTTCGGGACATTCTCTCGGGGGGGTTTTGAGGACATTGTCATGGGGGTGTTTTGGGGAGATGGTCTCGGGGGTGTTTTGGGGGTGGGGGTTTTGGGGACATTGTCTCGGGGGGGTTTTGGGGACATTGTCTCGGGGGCGTTTGGGGGACGTTGTCTCGGGGGGGTTTTTTTGGGACATTGTCTCGGGGGTGTTTTGGGGGGTTGTTTTGGGGACATTGTCTCGGGGGGTTTTTGTGGGGGGGTTTTGGGGACATTGTCTCGGGGGGGTTTTGGGAACATTGTCTCGGGGGGATTTGGGGGGGGGTTTTTGGGACATTGTCTCGGGGGGGTTTTGGCGACATTGTCTCGAAGGGGTTCTGGGGACAATGTCTCGGGGGGGTTTGGGGGGGGATTTTGGGGACAGTGTCTCGGAGGGGTTTTGGCGACATTGTCTCGGGGGCGTTTTGGGGACATTGTCTCAAGGGGGTTTTGGGGGGGGTGTTTGGGGACATTGTCTCGGGGGCGTTTTGGGGACGTTGTCTCGGGGGGGGTTTGAGGACATTGTCTCGGGGGGGTTTTGGGGACATTGTCTCGGGGGCGTTTTGGGGACGTTGTCTCGGGGGGGTTTTTTGGGACATTGTCTCGGGGGGGTTTTGGGGACATTGTCCCGGGGGTTTTTGGGGACATTGTCTCGGGGGCGTTTTGAGGGGGGTTTTGGGGACATTGTCTCGGGGGGGTTTTGGGGACATTGTCTCGGGGGGTTTTTGAGGGGGGGGTTTTGGGGACATTGTCTCGGGGGGGTTTTGGGGGGGGCTTTTGGGGACATTGTCTCGAGGGGGTTTTGGGGACATTGTCTCGGAGGGTTTTGGGGACATTGTCTCGGGGGAGTTTTGGGTGGCTGTTTTGGGGACATTGTCTCAGGGTGGTTTTGGGGACATTGTCTCGGGAGGGTTTTGGGGACATCGTCTCGGGGGTGTTTTGGGGGTTGTTTTGGGGACATTGTCTTGTGGGGGGTTTTGGGAACATTGTCTCGGGGGGTTTTGGGGTTGCGGTTTTTGGGGACATTGTCTCGGGGGGGTTTTGGCGACATTGTCTCGGGGGCGTTTTGGGGACATTGTCTCGGGGGGGTTTTGGGGGGGGTGTTTGGGGACATTGTTTCGGGAGGGTTTTGGGGACATTGTCTCGGGGGTGTTTTGGGGACATTGTCTCGGGGGGGTTTTAGGGGGGTGATATTGGGGACATTGTCCCGGGGGTTTTTGGGGACATTGTCTCGGGGGGTTTTGGGGACATTGTCTCGGGGGGATTTTGGGGGGGGCTTTTGGGGACATTGTCTCGGGTGGGTTTTGGGGACATTGTCTCGGGGGGGTTTTGGGGACATTGTCTCGGGGGAGTTTTGGGTGGGTGTTTTGGGGACATTGTCTCGGGGGGGTTTTGGAGACATTGTCTCGGGAGGGTTTTGGGGACATCGTCTCCGGGGTGTTTTGGGGGGGTGTTTTGGGGACATTGTCTTGTGGGGGGTATTGGGGACATTGTCTCGGGCGGGTTTTGGGAACATTGTCTCGGGGGGTTTTGGGGGTGGAGGTTTTGTGGACATTGTCTCGGGGGGGTTTTGGGGACATTGTCTCGGGGGGGTTTTGGGGACGTTGTCTCGGGGGGGTTTTGGGGACATTGTCCTCGGGGGGGTTTTGGGGACATTGTCTCGGGGGAGTTTTGGGTGGGTGTTTTGGGGACATTGTCTCGGGGGGGTTTTGAGGACATTGTCTCGGGGGGGTTTTGGGGACATTGTCTCGGGGGGGTTTTGGGGACGTTGTCTCGGGGGGGTTTTGGGGACATTGTCTCGGCGGGGGTTTTGGGGACATTGTCTTGGGGGAGTTTTGGGTGGGTGTTTTGGGGACATTGTCTCGGGGGGGTTTTGAGGACATTGTCTCGGGGGGGTTTTGGGGACATTGTCTCGGGTGTGTTTTGGGGGGGGGTGTTTTGGGGACATTGTCTCGTGGGGGGTTTTGGGGACATTGTTGCGGGGGGGTTTTGGGAACATTTTCTCGGTGGGTTTTGGGGGAGGGGGTTTTGGGGACATTGTCTCGGGGGGGTTTTGGGGACATTGTCTCGGGGGCGTTTTGGAGACGTTGTCTCGGGGGGGTTTTGAGGAAATTGTCTCGGGGGGGTTTTGGGGACATTGTCTCGGGGGCGTTTTGGGGACGTTGTCTCGGGGGGGTTTTTTGGGACATTGTCTTGGGGGGGTTTTGGGGACATTGTCCCGAGGGTTTTTGGGGACATTGTCTCGGGGGCGTTTTGAGGGGGGTTTTGGGGACATTGTCTCGGGGGGTTTTTGAGGGGGGGTTTTGGGGACATTGTCTCGGGGGGGTTTTGGGGGGGGCTTTTGGGGACATTGTCTCGGGGGGGTTTTGCGGACATTGTCTCGGAGGGTTTTGGGGACATTGTCTCGGGGGAGTTTTGGGTGGCTCTTTTGGGGACATTTTCTCAGGGTGGTTTTGGGGACATTGTCTCGGGAGGGTTTTGGGGACATCGTCTCGGGGGTGTTTTGGGGGTTGTTTTGGGGACATTGTCTTGTGGGGGGTTTTGGGAACATTGTCTCGGGGGGCTTTGGGGGTGCGGTTTTTGGGGACATTGTCTCGGGGGGGTTTTGGGGACATTGTCTCGGGGGAGTTTTGGGTGGGTGTTTTGGGGACATTGTCTCGGGGGGGTTTTTAGGACATTGTCTCGGGGGGGTTTTGGGGACATTGTCTCGGGTGTGTTTTGGGGGGGTGTTTTGGGGACATTGTCTCGTGGGGGGTTTTGGGGACATTGTTGCGGGGGGTTTTTGGAACATTGTCTTGGGGGGTTTTGGGGGTGGGGATTTTGGGGACATTGTCTCGGGGGTGTTTTGGGGACATTGTCTCGGGGGCGTTTTGGGGACGTTGTCTCGGGGGGGATTTTTGGGACATTGTCTCGGGGGTGTTTTGGGGGGGGGTTTTGGGGACATTGTCTCGGGGGGTTTTTGTGGGGGGGTTTTGGGGACATTGTCTCGGGGGGGTTTTGGGAACATTGTCTCGGGGGGGATTTGGGGGGGGGTTTTGGGGACATTGCCTCGGGGGGGTTTTGCCGACATTGTCTCGAAGGGGTTCTGGGGACAATGTCTCGGGGGGGTTTGGGGGGGGATTTTGGGGACAGTGTCTCGGGGGGGTTTTGGCGACATTGTCTCAGGGGCGTTTTGGGGACATTGTCTCGGGGGGGTTTTGGGGGGGGGGTGTTTGGGGACATTGTCTCGGGAGGGTTTTGGGGACATTGTCTCGGGGGTGTTTTGGGGACATTGTCTCGGGGGGGGTTTTGTGGGGGGGATATTGGGGACATTGTCCCGGGGGTTTTGGGGACATTGTCTCGGGGGGTTTTGGGGACATTGTCTCGGGGTGTTTTGGGGGGGGCTTTTGTGGACATTGTCTCGGGTGGGTTTTGGGGACATTGTCTCGGGGGGGTTTTGGGGACATTGTCTCGGGGGAGTTTTGGGTGGGTGTTTTGGGGACATTGTCTCGGGGGGGTTTTGGAGACATTGTCTCGGGAGGGTTTTGGGGACATCGTCTCGGGGGTGTTTTGGGGGGGTGTTTTGGGGACATTGTCTTGTGGGGGGTATTGGGGACATTGTCTCGGGCGGGATTTGGGAACATTGACTCGGGGGGTTTTGGGGGTGGAGGTTTTGGGGACATTGTCTCGGGGGGATTTTGGGGACATTGTCTCGGGGGGGTTTTGGGGACGTTGTCTCGGGGGGGTTTTGGGGACATTGTCTCGGGGGGGTTTTGGGGACATTGTCTCGGGGGAGTTTTGGGTGGGTGTTTTGGGGACATTGTCTCGGGGGGGTTTTGAGGACATTGTCTCGGGGGGGTTTTGGGGACATTGTCTCGGGGGGGGTTTTGGGGACGTTGTCTCGGGGGGGTTTTGGGGACATTGTCTCGGGGGGTTTTGGGGACATTGTCTCGGGGGAGTTTTGGGGACATTGTCTCGGGTGTGTTTTGGGGGGGGCTGTTTTGGGGACATTGTCTCGTGGGGGGTTTTGGGGACATTGTTGCGGGGGGGTTTTGGGAACATTGTCTCGGGGGTTTTGGGGGAGGGGGTTTGGGGACATTGTCTCGGGGGGTTTTTGGGGACATTGTCTCGGGGGCATTTTGGGGACGTTGTCTCGGGGGGGTTTTGAGGACATTGTCTCGGGGGGGTTTTGGGGACATTGTCTCGGGGGTGTTTTGGGGGGGTGTTTTGGGGACATTGTCTCGTGGGGGTTTTTGGGGACATTATCGCGGGGGGGTTTTGGGAACATTGTCTCGTGGGGTTTTGGGTGTGGGGGTTTTGAGGACATTGTCTCGGGGGGGTTTTGGGGACATTGTCTCGGGGGCGTTTTGGGGACATTGTCTCGGGGGGGGTTTTGGGGACGTTGTCTCGGGGGGGTTTTGGGGACATTGTCTCGGGGGGGTTTTGGGGACATTGTCTCGGGGGAGTTTTTGGGTGGGTGTTTGTGGACATTGTCTCGGGGGGGTTTTGAGGACATTGTCTCGGGGGGGTTTTCGGGACATTGTCTCGGGGGTGTTTTGGGGGTGTGTTTTGGGGACATTGTCTCGTGGGGGGTTTTGGGGACATTGTTGCGGGAGGGTTTTGGGAACATTGTCTCGGGGGTTTTTGGGGGTGGGGGTTTTGGGGACATTGTCTCGGGGGTGTTTTGGGGACATTGTCTCGGGGGGGGTTTTGGGGACGTTGTCTCGGGGGGTTTTTGGGGCATTGTCTCGGGGGTTTTTTGGGGACATTGTCTCGGGGGAGTTTTGGGTGGGTGTTTTGGGGTCATTGTCTCGGGGGGGTTTTGGAGACATTGTCTCGGTGGAGACATTGTCTCGGGAGGGTTTTGGGGACATCGTCTCGGGGGTGTTTTGGGTGGGTGTTTTGGGGACATTGTCTCGGGCGGGTTTTGGGAACATTGTCTCGGGGGGTTTTGGGGGTGGAGGTTTTGGGGACATTGTCTCGGGGGGGTTTTGGGGACATTGTCTCGGGGGGGCTTTTGGGGACGTTGTCTCGGGGGGGTTTTGGGGGACATTGTCTCGGGAAGGTTTTGGGGACATTGTCTCGGGGGAGTTTTGGGTGGGTGTTTTGGGGGACATTGTCTCGGGGGGGTTTTGAGGACATTGTCTCGGGGGGGTTTTGGGGACATTGTCTCGGGGGGGGTTTTGGGGACGTTGTCTCGGGGGGGTTTTGGGGACATTGTCTCGGGGGGGTTTTGGGGCATTGTCTCGGGGGAGTTTTGGTGGGTGTTTTGGGGACATTGTCTCGGGGGGGTTTTGAGGACATTGTCTCGGGGGGGTTTTGGGGACATTGTCTCGGATGTGTTTTGGGGGGGGTGTTTTGGGGACATTGTCTCGGGGGTGTTTTGGGGGGTTGTTTTGGGGACATTGTCTCGTGGGGGGTTTTGGGGACATTATCATGGGGGGGTTTTGGGAACATTGTCTCGTGGGGTTTTGGGGGTGGGGGTTTTGGGGACTTTGTCTCGGGGGGGTTTTGGGGACATTGTCTCGGGGGGGGGTTTGGGGACGTTGTCTCGGGGGGGTTTTGGGGACATTGTCTCGGGGGGGTTTTGGGGACATTGTCTCGGGGGAGTTTTGGGTGGGTGTTTTGGGGACATTGTCTCGGGGGGGGTTTTGAGGACATTGTCTTGGGGGGGTTTTGGGGACATTGTCTCGGGGGTGTTTTGGGGGGTGTTTTGGGGACATTGTCTCGTGGGGGGTTTTGGGGACATTGTTGCGGGGGGGTTTTGGGAACATTGTAACGGGGGTTTTTGGGGGTGGGGGTTTTGGGGACATTGTCTCGGGGCTGTTTTGGGGACATTGTCTCGGGGGCGTATTGGGGACGTTGTCTTGGGGGGGTTTTTTTTGGGACATTGTCTCGGGGGGGTTTTGGGGACATTGTCCCGGGCGTTTTTGGGGACATTGTCTCGGGGGGGTTTTCGAGACATTGTCTCGGGAGGGTTTTGGGGACATCGTCTCGGGGGTGTTTTGGGGGGGTGTTTTGGGGACAGTGTCTTGTGGGGGGTTTTGGGGACATTGTCTCGGGGGGATTTTGGGAGCATTGTCTCGGGGGGTTTTGGGGGGTGGGGATTTTGGGGACATTGTCTCGGGGGGGGTTTTGGGGACATTGTCTCGGGGGGGTTTTGGGGACGTTGTCTCGGGGGGGTTTTGGGGACATTGTCTCGGGGGGTTTTGGGGTCATTGTCTCGGGGGAGTTTTGGGTGGGTGTTTTGGGGACATTGTCTCGGGGGGGTTTTGAGGACATTGTCATGGGGGTGTTTTGGGGAGATGGTCTCGGGGGTGTTTTGGGGGCGGCTTTTGGGGACATTGTCTCGGGGGGGTTTTGGGGACATTGTCTCGGGGGGGTTTTGGGGACATTGTCTCGGGGGCGTTTGGGGGACGTTGTCTCGGGGGGGGTTTTTGGGACATTGTCTCGGGGGTGTTTTGGGGGGTTGTTTTGGGGACATTGTCTCGGGGGGTTTTTGTGGGGGGGTTTTGGGGACATTGTCTCGGGGGGGTTTTGGGAACATTGTCTCGGGGGGGATTTGGGGGGGGGTTTTGGGACATTGTCTCGGGGGGGTTTTGGCGACATTGTCTCGAAGGGGTTCTGGGGACAATGTCTCGGGGGGGTTTGGGGGGGGATTTTGGGGACAGTGTCTCGGAGGGGGTTTTGGCGACATTGTCTCGGGGGCGTTTTGGGGACATTGTCTCAAGGGGGTTTTGGGGGGGGTGTTTGGGGACATTGTCTCGGGGGGCGTTTTGGGGACGTTGTCTCGGGGGGGTTTTGAGGACATTGTCTCGGGGGGGTTTTGGGGACATTGTCTCGGGGGCGTTTTGGGGACGTTGTCTCGGGGGGGTTTTTTGGGACATTGTCTCGGGGGGGTTTTGGGGACATTGTCCCGGGGGTTTTTGGGGACATTGTCTCGGGGGCGTTTTGAGGGGGGTTTTGGGGACATTGTCTCGGGGGGGTTTTGGGGACATTGTCTCGGGGGGTTTTTGAGGGGGGGTTTTGGGGACATTGTCTCCGGGGGGGGTTTTGGGGGGGGCTTTTGGGGACATTGTCTCGGGGGGGTTTTGGGGACATTGTCTCGGAGGGTTTTGGGGACATTGTCTCGGGGGAGTTTTGGGTGGCTGTTTTGGGGACATTGTCTCAGGGTGGTTTTGGGGACATTGTCTCGGGAGGGTTTTGGGGACATCGTCTCGGGGGTGTTTTGGGGGTTGTTTTGGGGACATTGTCTTGTGGGGGGTTTTTGGGAACATTGTCTCGGGGGGTTTTGGGGTTGCGGTTTTGGGGACATTGTCTCGGGGGGGTTTTGGGAACATTGTCTCGGGGGAGTTTTGGTGGGAATTTGGGGACATTGTCTCGGGGGGGTTTTTAGGACATTGTCTCGGGGGGGTTTTGGGGACATTGTCTCGGGTGTGTTTTGGGGGGGTGTTTTGGGGACATTGTCTCGTGGGGGGTTTTGGGGACATTGTTGCGGGGGGGTTTTTGGAACATTGTCTCGGGGGGTTTTGGGGGTGGGGGTTTTGGGGACATTGTCTCGGGGGGGTTTTGGGGACATTGTCTCGGGGGCGTTTTGGGGACGTTGTCTCGGGGGGGATTTTTGGGACATTGTCTCGGGGGTGTTTTGGGGGGGGGGGTTTGGGACATTGTCTCGGGGGGTTTTTGTGGGGTGTTTTGGGGACATTGTCTCGGGGGGGTTTTGGGGACGTTGTCTCGGGGGGGTTTTGGGGACATTGTCTCGGGGGGGTTTTGGGGACATTGTCTCGGGGGAGTTTTGGGTGGGTGTTTGTGGACATTGTCTCGGGGGGGTTTTGAGGACATTGTCTCGGGGGGGTTTTCGGGACATTGTCTCGGGGGTGTTTTGGGGGGGTGTTTTGGGGACATTGTCTCGTGGGGGGTTTTGGGGACATTGTTGCGGGGGGGTTTTGGGAACATTGTCTCGGGGGTTTTTGGGGGTGGGGGTTTTGGGGACATTGTCTCGGGGGTGTTTTGGGGACATTGTCTCGGGGGGGGTTTTGGGGACGTTGTCTCGGGGGGTTTTTGGGGCATTGTCATGGGGGTTTTTTGGGGACATTGTCTCGGGGGAGTTTTGGGTGGGTGTTTTGGGGACATTGTCTCGGGGGGGTTTTGGAGACATTGTCTCGGGAGGGTTTTGGGGACATCGTCTCGGGGGTGTTTTGGGTGGGTGTTTTGGGGACATTGTCTCGGGCGGGTTTTGGGAACATTGTCTCGGGGGGTTTTGGGGGTGGAGGTTTTGGGGACATTGTCTAGGGGGGGTTTTGGGGACATTGTCTCGGGGTGGTTTTGGGGACGTTGTCTCGGGGGGGTTTTGGGGACATTGTCTCGGGAAGGTTTTGGGGACATTGTCTCGGGGGAGTTTTGGGTGGGTGTTTTTGAGGACATTGTCTCGGGGGGGTTTTGAGGACATTGTCTCGGGGGGGGTTTTGGGGACATTGTCTCGGGGGGTGTTTTGGGGACGTTGTCTCGGGGGGGGTTTTGGGGACATTGTCTCGGGGGGGTTTTGGGGACATTGTCTCGGGGCAGTTTTGGGTGGGTGTTTTTGGGGACATTGTCTCGGGGGGGTTTTGAGGACATTGTTGCGGGGGGGTTATGGGAACATTGTCTCGGGGGGTTTTGGGGGAGGGGGTTTTGGGGACATTGTCTCGGGGGTGTTTTGGTGGGGTGTTTTGGGGACATTGTCTCGTGGGGGGTTTTGGGGACATTATCGTGGGGGGGTTTTGGGAACATTGTCTCGTGGGGTTTTGGGGGTGGGGGTTTTGGGGACTTTGTCTCGGGGGGGTTTTGGGGACATTGTCTCGGGGGGGGTTTTGGGGACGTTGTCTCGGGGGGGTTTTGGGGACATTGTCTCGTGGGGGTTTTGGGGACATTGTCTCGGGGGAGTTTTGGGTGGGTGTTTTGGGGACATTGTCTCGGGGGGGTTTTGAGGACACTGTCTCGGGGGGGTTTTGGGGACATTGTCTCGGGGGTGTTTTGGGGGGGTGTTTTGGGGACATTGTCTCGTGGGGGGTTTTGGGGACATTGTTGCGGGGGGGTTTTGGGAACATTGTCTCGGGGGTTTTTGGGGGTGGGGGTATTGAGGACATTGTCTCGGGGCTGTTTTGGGGACGTTGTCTTGGGGGCGTTTTGGGGACGTTGTCTTGGGGCGTTTTTTTTGGGACATTGTCTCGGGGGGGGTTTGGGGACATTGTCCCAGGGGTTTTTGGGGACATTGTCTCGGGGGGGTTTTCGAGACATTGTCTCGGGAGGGTTTTGGGGACATCGTCTCGGGGGTGTTTTGGGGGGGTGTTTTGGGGACAGTGTCTTGTGGGGGGTTTTGGGGACATTGTCTCGGGGGGGTTTTGGGAGCATTGTCTCGGGGGGTTTTGGGGGTGGGGATTTTGGGGACATTGTCTCGGGGGGTTTTTGGGGACATTGTCTCGGGGGGGTTTTGGGGACGTTGTCTCGGGGGGGGTTTTGGGGACATTGTCTCGGGGGGGTTTTGGGGACATTGTCTCGGGGGAGTTTTGGGTGGGTGTTTTGGGGACATTGTCTCGGGGGGGTTTTGAGGACATTGTCACGGGGGTGTTTTGGGGAGATGGTCTCGGGGGTGTTTTGGGGGGGTGTTTTGGGGATATTGTCTCATGGGGGGTTTTGGGGACATTGTCGCGGGGGGGTTTTGGAAACATTGTCTCGGGGGTTTTTGGGGGTGGGGGTTTTGGGGACATTGTCTCGGGGGGGTTTTGGGGACATTGTCTCGGGGGCGTTTGGGGGACGTTGTCTCGGGGGGGTTTTTTGGGACATTATCTCGGGGGTGTTTTGGGGGGGTGTTTTGGGGACATTGTCTCGGGGGGTTTTTGTGGGTGGGTTTTGGGGACATTGTCTCGGGGGGTTTTTGGGAACATTGTCTCGGGGGGATTTTGGGGGGGGTTTTTGGGACATTGTCTCGGGGGGGGTTTTGGCGACATTGTCTCGAAGGGGTTCTGGGGACAATGTCTCGGGGGGGTTTGGGGGGGATTTTGGGGACAGTGTCTCGGAGGGGTTTTGGCGACATTGTCTCGGGGGCGTTTTGGGGACATTGTCTCAACGGGGTTTTGGGGGGAGGTGTTTGGGGACATTGTCTCGGGGGCGTTTTGGGGACGTTGTCTCGGGGGGGTTTTGAGGACATTGTCTCGGGGGCGTTTTGGGGACATTGTCTCGGGGGCGTTTTGGGGACGTTGTCTCGGGTGGGTTTTTTTGGGACATTGTCTCGGGGGGGTTTTGGGGACATTGTCCTGGGGGTTTTTGGGGACATTGTCTCGGGGGCGTTTTGAGGGGAGTTTTGGGGACATTGTCTCGGGGGGGTTTTGGGGACATTGTCTCGGGGGGTTTTGAGGGGGGGTTTTGGGGACATTGTCTCGGGGGGGTTTTGGGGGGGGGCTTTTGGGGACATTGTCTCGGGGGGGTTTTGGGGACATTGTCAAGGAGGGTTTTGGGGACATTGTCTCGGGGGAGTTTTGGGTGGCTGTTTTGGGGACATTGTCTCAGGGTGGTTTTGGGGACATTGTCTCGGGAGGGTTTTGGGGACATCGTCTCGGGGGTGTTTTGGGGGTTGTTTTGGGGACATTGTCTTGTGGGGGGTTTTGGGAACATTGTCTCGGGGGGTTTTGGGGGTGCGGTTTTTGGGGACATTGTCTCGGGGGGGTTTTGGAACATTGTCTCGGGGGAGTTTTGGGTGGGTGTTTTGGGGACATTGTCTCGGGGGGGGTTTTAGGACATTGTCTCGGGGGGGTTTTGGGGACATTGTCTCGGGTGTGTTTTGGGGGGGTGTTTTGGGGACATTGTCTCGTGGGGGGTTTTGGGGACATTGTTGTGGGGGGGTTTTTTGGAACATTGTCTTGGGGGGTTTTGGGGTGGGGGTTTTGGGGACATTGTCTCGGGGGTGTTTTGGGGACATTGTCTCGGGGGCGTTTTGGGGACATTGTCTCGGGGGAGTTTTGGGTGGCTCTTTTGGGGACATTGTCTCAGGGTGGTTTTGGGGACATTGTCTCGGGAGGGTTTTGGGGACATCGTCTCGGGGGTGTTTTGGGGGTTGTTTTGGGGACATTGTCTTGTGGGGGGTTTTGGGAACATTGTCTCGGGGGTGTTTTGGGGGGGTGTTTTGGGGACAGTGTCTTGTGGGGGGTTTTGGGGACATTGTCTCGGGGGGGTTTTGGGAGCATTGTCTCGGGGGGTTTTGGGGGTGGGGATTTTGGGGACATTGTCTCGGGGGGGTTTTGGGGACATTGTCTCGGGGGGGTTTTGGGGACGTTGTCTCGGGGGGGGTTTTGGGGACATTGTCTCGGGGGGGTTTTGGGGACATTGTCTCGGGGGAGTTTTGGGTGGGTGTTTTGGGGACATTGTCTCGGGGGGTTTTTGAGGACATTGTCACGGGGGTGTTTTGGGGAGATGGTCTCGGGGGTGTTTTTGGGGGTGTGTTTTGGGGACATTGTCTCATGGGGGGTTTTGGGGACATTGTCGCGGGGGTGTTTTGGAAACATTGTCTCGG